>JAMKFB010000233.1:104800-368579 GCA_036247105.1 Cirrhinus mrigala
ATATGGCAGCGTTTTTATCGGGTTCCTGTGGCAGCGTTTTATCGGGTTCTGCCTGTCCTGCAATGGCTCCCTGTTATGCCTGCTCTGCCAACCTCGCCATGGCTTCCTGTTCTGCCTGCTCTGCCTGCCCCGCCATGGCTTCCTGCTCTGCCTGCCCCGCCATGGCTTCCTGCTCTGCCTGCCTCGCCATGGCTCCTTGCTATGCCTGCTCTGCCTGCCCCGCCATGGCTTCCTGCTCTGCCTGCCCCACCATAGCTTCCTGCTCTGCCTGCCCCGCCAATATGGCAGCGTTTTTATCGGGTTCCTGTGGAGAAGCGAAGAGTGTTAGAAACAGAGGTCCAGTATATGCTTGATAATGGAATAGCCCAACCTTCATCCTCTAGCTGGGCATCGCCCTGTTTGTTGGTAAAAAAAATTGGACAGTACGTACAAATTTTGTACTGATTACCGGAAGTTAAATAACATAACGAAAACCCAATGCATTTCCTTTGCCTCCTGTGGGAGATTGCGTCAACCAAGTGGGTGCGTCAAAGTTCGTGAGCAGGTTAGACCTTTTGAAAGGGTACTGGCATGGGCCGTTAACGAAACGTGCCCAAGAAGTTACCGCTTTTATCACACCATCCGGGCTGTACTCCTACTCTGTTATGAGTTTTGGGTTACGCAATGCGCCAGCAACATAGGTTAATGAATCGCATAGTTTTTGGTTTGGAGTTGACTGACCTATTAAAAGGGTCTACAAAGTTTGAGTGGACTCTTAATATGTTGTAATACATGGTTTTATTAGTGTATCAGAAGCAGGAACTTGATGAAAATCCACTGGATGCAGTTAATGTGGGAAAACAATTAAAGACACTGGAACAGCAAAATGTGTTCATTTATTTATTCACATTTTATTTGACATCCAAGAATACATCCACACATGTTAGTAACCACTGGTTCTTGAGTTGAGGGACAAATATATATCTGTATACTCAGATCATTCATTCCTTCATAGTCAACAATTTGATCTCACAGTGATCTCACCATTAGCTCCCAGGATACTCATGATGTGGTCACAATGAGAGGTCACAGCAGGCTAAAAGTGTAACTGCACAGCGCACTCACTGTGTGCTCATATATGGTCACAATGTGAGGTCACAGTGCACGGTGTTCTCAAAATATGGTCACAATGTGGTCACAACACACTCACTGTGCGCTCAAACTGTGAGCTCCGTGATTTACTCATGATGTGATCATAATGTGAGGTCACAGCGAGTTGTGTAACCCAGGGGTCTACAAACTTTAATGTCAAAAGAGCCACTTTGGCCCCTTCCCCACTAAATAAAATTCTCGTGGAGCCACTAAATAAAAAAAAAGATAGCAAGGCATATAGCTAAAGTTTTATATTCAGTTATGTTACAGGGCAGGGGCGTAGCAATCATTTCAGAAGTGAGGGGGACAGAAATATCAAATGTAGTAATAATAATAATAATAATAATAATAATAGGCTTAATAATATTCATTTATGTATGTCTAATTGGGTTCAGGTGGGAAGCGTGCAATCTGTGATTGCATGCAGTTGCTGAAGCATGCAGTCGCTTTCTTATGTGCACTGTTTTATCGGTTTCGCTTTCGAAATAGTTTACGTTCAGCAAGGGGGGGAGAGGATGGAAAGTGGGGCGGGCATGGCCCACAATTGCACCCCCTTGGGACTGCACAAACAAACCATACATTGTCACAATCATTTATTGTCTTTACGTTTCATCAGTTAAGGTTTATGCTTGTTATTCAGCTTAGCAACTGTGATAGCAGGATGCCATTGTCCATATTAGGGATTTTCTGGCTAGGCAAAAGTTATTAGGCAATTACTTCTATCATATAAGCTGTTTTAGACTTTCTGCGCAAGAGTGCTCTCTGGCTTGCTCCCTGCCATGTGTAAATGGAGCATAAAATGTTCTGTGTTGTTTTTAGCAAACTAATGACACTGAATTTTGATGCACTGCCATAATAATTACAAGTTCATATGCCCTTGCCCTCTTTTTTATTTATTCATTTTTTATAGCTGAGTTGATAACTGTAAAACACAGCACTCATCACTGTCACTGTTTACCCAGCCATAAAGAGAGGAGGGGAGGGACAAATAAGTTCAACAAAATATGAAACAATGCATCCATGCTTCCACAAAACATGCTTGTATAGTTACTGAAATATGATGTGAGTTAGTAATGTAATCTAATAATGATCTGATATAGGAGGTATAATAAATAAATACTGATATGCAACCTAAAGCAAGGGACACACTTAACGACTAGCTGAAACATTCTAAGGCTGAACTCAACACACTTATGATTTTAAATGCTGACTGTAAACACCAACTGGACGCAACCGTCTCTGACGCGTTTGGGTGTGACCAGTTGCAAGTATCAAATTACATTCATATTCAGCCTTACAGTCCTGTAGTGTGTTACTGGTTAAAAGGATTAGTAATTAGTAACCTAATTCCATGTCTGAGCTGGCAACATGTTCACATGTACTTTGCCATGTGCCAGGCTAGGCCACAATGCACATGGCATTAAAATATCATATCAGCTTAAGTGAATTAAATTAAATAACCACTCACTACTTCTCCAGTGTAACAATTCCAAGGACCAGAACAAAACAGCAACAGTCCCTAACACAAATGTACTTCAAAATATTGATGTTTGATTCCTGAACAAATTGTTCTTCAAGCCTATTTATAGGAAGTAACTGGGCTGATGACGCAAGATGCACAGCTGAAGTTTGCTGACAGTCGAACTGATAAGTGAGTTTATGATACTTTGCAAGCCTGAGGCACACACTGGAAATATGCTTATATAGATTACTACTGTTATTAAAAAACATTTTATTAAAACTTGTAAAATTATTTCTGTAGAGAGAGCTAAATAAATTGTACTATAGTTTATTGTGCATGCAGATTATATTTTAAATTGTTACGCAAAATCAAGCTAGTTTATAAGGTTTATCTCTCCATATGCTTTAGACATGTAGAGCAGATCCACATTTCTGCACCAATGTATGCAATGTGTGCTATAGGTGCGAAACTTTTAGGAATCCTATCCAAGATGTAGAAAATTTTATCTGGTGATGCTCAAAATTTTGAATTCACAATGAGCTCTAGTATTATTCAAACTGTGAGAATCCCAGTATGAGGATCGTGTGATGTCACTGTGAACATTGCATGATCTCACGTGTTTACCAGGAGGTCACCTGTGGCACTGAAAACCCTCACTGCAAAGGCTTTAGAAGCTGGCATAGGCAAAAGGTCTAAAGCATAAGGCTTCAACCTGTGATTAAAAAAGTGTCTTTTTTTTTTGCTAACCAAAAGTCTATTCCTGTTTCTTCAGTGATGGGTTCCTGGGAAAGCTCTTCCTTATACTTGCTGATCTGCTCCCTCATGCTGATTGTTGAGGTCTCTGTTTGGGCATATGTGAACATGGTAATTGCGCTCAGATCCGCGCCAAACCTTTCGGTCCAAGACTGGCTGAACAAGGTGGTCTCGGCTCGATTGAAAACAAACTCTGGAGCGGTTGTAGTGAGAACCAGCGAACCAGGCTATATCACATAGTGTGTGTTATCACATAGTTCTGTGAACAGCAGTAGCTTTGTTGTTTTCCTAATACCGCTTAAAATGAACCTGTGAATGTCTGTGTGTGGGCACGTCTTCGCCATTCAAAATCAAAACGTGCATTTTCACTTTATAATGCCGTCTTATTGCTTTCTTTGTAGTAGGTGTATTTTAAAAATGTTTTCCTGACGAATCCTGGACTTCTGTTCAAAATTATAAATTAATATAACGACAGCTACAAAAAAATGCAACAATAAGCCCGCAAAGCTGTTGTTGTTCCATCCTGGTGGATGACAGCTGAGCAGAATCCAGAAAATTAACTGTGGAACTTTGACCAATGAGAGCGTAGTTTACTCGTGCGTGACTTGTATTAACACATTTGGTCCATTTGGAAACTTTGCTGTGTGAAAGCGAACCAACAATAAAAAGCAACATCCCTGTTTCAGAACAAAGCAATCGATCTACAGGTGTGAAAGCACCCTAAAACTTTCACTTTGAGAAGTCGTGCAACCATGTTGAATGTGCTTCTGTATGTGGCAATTACTTATAACAGTAAGGCCACAAGTATCCAACATTCTCTGTGTTGCAATGGATGACTTATGAAACAGCTTTACCACTGACCATGCCTTATCAAGGATTCTTTTGACACATGCCTTCCATGTTTAAACACTCACCCCAGGTTATCATCGGTTTCTGAATCAGAGTCATTTTCCACTACGGGGGTGTCTTTGGAGTCAGAGCTGGTTTCTTCTTCTGCTGTGATCTGTTTAAATGCCACCACCATATTACAGTGCATGTGTCATGGTTAGTGTGTGGGATTAAGCAGGCTGATGAAGACGAAGAATTCCAAAACATGCTTTAATAATTTCACAACAGGTAATCTCCAGACAGGACAGGAACACACACACAACACACACACACACACACACACACACACACATACAGGTAAGCCTACATTACAAGGACAGTTTCTTCAAACCAGAAAAAAAGGTGGTTTATAGGTACTATGCTTTCCTTTTATGCTAGAGCTTTCAAATAAAAACTGAAATTCTTTTAAAAAATCAGGGAATCAAAACACAAAGTTTATTTTTTATTTTTAATTTATAAAACAAGTTACACAACATCCTGATTTTTTGCCTATTTACGAGGACATATGTCCTAGAAGACATAATCCAGAATTATGGGGACAAAGAGTTTGCAAGGACAGTGTGATGTCACGATGACATCACAGCTCATTATAATATAATCAGTACACATAAATATGACAACACCCTGCACTGCAAGGACAGTATGGTTTACTAGGACTGTGAAATCATAACAATAAACTAATATATATATATATATATATATATATATATATACAATTTTTAAATGAAAATGAAACTTATTTCAAATCTATAATCTCTTTTTAAATCAAATTTCAAGCTGCAGTTTCTTATGCTGCTAAATTAATATATTGTGATAATTTGCAATAGTTTTCTGTAGTATCTATAGTTTTGGCAGTAGTATTTTTGGAAATTGGTAATTCCAATATACGGATTACATGAAATTGCATTCTTACAGGATTTTTTTTTTTAACAAATACATCATAAATTTTGATTATGTAATGGACAACATGCATTATATGTAGCGTTTCATAATGGACTAAATGCTACACCTGTTTAGCATTACATATGTAGAAACATTTTTCTCATTTATGTATGGAACTCTTAATGGTGTGTATGGGACGTCATTCATACGAGTGGGAGTTATAATCACCATATGAGTGAAAGGTCTAGACTGAATGAGCATTCCCTGACAGTTTAATGAAACAGTAAACATCTGAGAATAAAAAGTAAAAAAAAAAAATCTTGCTTTGTCATGCTATGATTGATATATAGGGTCCATAGGGACCTATTCTTTCAATTCAAGATTGTCATCTAAACATACAGTCATGTTGCTTAAGAGTGAAACTCAGAGTGAAAGGGCCTTAAAGATTGCCTCCTGAATGTCTACAGAAATACAATGTGTGCCTCCTTCAGACTTGATGACTGCAGTATAAAACAACACATACACAATGAATCCTGCTGAAGACAGATTTTTAATGAAGCAGACACAGACACATCTCTGATGGCAACATTAATTTTGGACTTAGTACAACAGTTTTAAAATAGTCAGTGTGAACACATTTTTAAAACAGCACAAATAAAGAGAAACCTGTTTGTTTCAATTTGATGTAAAAATGTATGTTTGCTCTTTGAAAGCAGCTTAGTCAAGTACAGGAAATTTAAAATTTCATTCAAAACTAGTTTAAAGAAGTGTACACTAACAGTGAAAAGTTTTTGAAAAGTAATATATTTAATGTTTTTTAAAGAAGTCTCTTCTGCTCATCAAGCTTGCATTTATTTGATCCAAAGTACAGCAACAACAGTAACATTTTTAAATATTTTTACTATTTAAAATAACCATTTTCTATTTGAATATATTTTAAAATGTCATTTATTTCTGTGATCAAAACTGAATTTTCAGCATCATTTCTCTAGTCTTCAGTGTCACATGATCCTTTAGAAATCATTCTAATATACTGATTTGCAGCTCAAGATACATTATTATTATTATTAATAATATTAATATTAATCATCATCATGTTAAAAACTTTTTTAGGTTTCTTTGATGAATAGACAAAAAATCCTGTTTTAAATATTATATTAAAATTATTTCTGAAGGATCATGTGACACTGAAGACTGAAGTAATGATGCTGAAAAGTTTGCTTTGATCACAGCAATAAACTACATTTTAAAATAAATAGTAAATATATTTCACAATATTATGTTTTTTTTCTGTATTTTGGATCAAATAAATGCAGGCTTGGTGAGCAGAAGATTTTGAATAGACGTTTTGAATAGTAGTGTATGTAAGCTACAACAGCAGCAAGAAAGAAACAACACTTTGCAACATTTTGCAACCAGTTAAAACAGCTATACAGAAATAATTTACAAAAGAGTCGTAAAATCTTCATTATTAAAGGATTAGTTCACTTTCAGAACAAAAATTACAGATAATGTACTTATCCCCTTGTCATCCAAGATGTTCATGTCTTTCTTTATACAGTCTTAAAGAAATTATGTTTTTTGAGGAAAACATTTCAGGATTTCTCTCCATATAATGGACTTCTATGGTGCCCCCAAATTTGAACTTCCAAAATGCAGCTTCAAAGGACTCTAAACAATCACAGCCGAGGAAAGAAGGGTCTTATCTAACAAAATGATCGGTTATTAAAAAAAAAACAAAAAAAAACAATATATATACTTTTTAACCTCAAATGCTCGTCTTGTCTAGTTCTGTGTGTAGTCTGTGTAGAGATTAAAAAGAATATAAATTGTAGAACGTTTTTAGAAAATAACTATTTTATTTCGCTAGATAAGACCCTTCTTCCTCAGCTGGGATCATTTAGAGCATTTAAACTGCATTTTGGAAGTTCAAACTCAGGGGCACCATAGAAGTCCACTATATGGAGAGAAATCCTGAAATGTTTTCCTCAAAAAACATGATTTCTTTAAGACTGTTGAAAGAAAGACATGAACATCTTGGATGACAAGGGGATAAGTACATTATCTGTAATTTTTGTTCTGAAAGTGAACTAATCCTTTAATAATGAAGATTTTACGACTCTTTTGTAAATTATTTCTGTATAGCTGTTTTAACTGGTGCAACAATCTCTGACAACTAGGCTGCAAACAGCACTACAAGTATGAACTAACTTTCAGATTAACTAACTTTCAGACGAACTAACTGTCAGACTTCTCCTTTTGAGTGTAACACCTCGGTTTCTCACGAAATCCCTGATGTTTTGTACAGACCGGTTTTTCAGGACAGGCTCTTCAGCATTTTTGCACTGAAGGCACTCAGATTTAGAAGCCAAATGTCCTTTGGCGATATGGTGCTTGAAATGTTTTAGCACAGCAGCAACTTCTGCTTTTGACCACTGGATTCTTCTCTTCCTAGTGGTGTCAGGATGTCCAGCTTTTCCAGTCACTAAAAACAACAAAGCAAAGTACTGTGAACTGCTGTCATTAACTTTTACAATTTGCTTTATACAATGTTAATAAGTGCATGTAAAGTAATAAGTCATGCACAGTTTAGAGGTTTTAAAAAAATGCTTACAATAAAAGTCACACAGAGAAACAGGATTATGAGCTGGCTGCTTTTAATGAAACAACACAATAAACAGTGCTACACTTCACTCTGGAAACTGGTAAAATTAAAGCTTGATGGTAAAAATCAAGATGTAAATATTAGTATTGCAATTTTACAGTTTTACTGTAATTTCTACTGTACTGTATATATATTTTTTATTTTGCCGTGTAATAGTATTACGATGTATTTATTATTGTCTGATACTTTATTTTAAATATATTAATCACAGCTGTGCTAATATACAGCCATATCTCACATCTATCATATATGTACAACGCGGCATACATTCACATCAAATGATAACTCAGCGGCAGAGTTGCACTCACGCAGGGACATAATTTCCACTCGAGACGCACTTTTCAAAATCCTGTTTGTGTCCTCCCACTTTCAAATGGTTTTGTTAAAGTAATCTCTTGTATTGTAGAATGCACACACAGCGCTGCTGAGAGTTTCACACGATCGTTAAAACGAAACCAAAAATAAAACATGCACGCGCATTCAAATACAATTTAAATACCCCGTGTTTACAGAGCAATTCCCCAATGCTTGCAAATTAGGCTACATAAAATATCTAGGCTGTTATTAATATGTGGGCTATATTAAGTTTTGTAGTTGTCTATAACTCTGTATCATGCTCTGTATCATTCGTAGCCTACTTTGATTATGGCTGCATTTATTATCTACACGAGTAAGAAAGAACTGTGTCATTTATTTTTTGTTATTTATACTGTAGATTGTTTAAAAATGCAGTGGTTGTCTCTAATTTAAATGGCTGTACCTATAATAGAGAAAATAAACATCTTGTTCATGTACTCATATTTTCATTCATTCTTGTCCCTTGCTTAGGCCGTAAAATAAATATATAAAAAAAGGCTTTCAGAATCAGCCCATTTGCTTGTAAAATATCGGCAATCAGAATTGGCCATGAATAATCAAGATCGGTCCATTACTAACAAGAAATTGTGTGCGACTAATTTTTTTTTTTTTTTGATGCTCCTAACATTTTGAAGTTTAACAGTAAACTTTTTGTTTAATAGTATTTTTTATTATGTAATTTGTGTTTAATAATATTTATTTTTATTAAAAAAAAAAAACAGGCAAGGCAAGGAAATATTTTGTTTAAAAGATGCTCTTGAGTGTATGGTTACATGTAAATAAAAAGGAATGTTTGAAAGCAATTCATTTTGTGTTTGCAGGTCTATGGTAACAGCAAACCAGGAATCAGAATATCTGCCGAGGTTTTAAGTAATTCATAGTGTTTTAATGTCTAAGTGTTTGCAACTTACTTGAAATAGTTTTTTAGCCTGAATTAGATTTAATTCGGATGACAGACAAATATCTATTACCTGTTTATTTTAGTATAATCATGATTTAAAAAATAGATAATAATAATAATAATTTAAAAAAGCATTTCTCTAGGGAAATGCTATATCGCAAGAAATATCGTTATTGCAATATTCAACAACAATATTGCATATCGCATACAGTATTTTCCCAATACAGCTGCTTTCCAACGATTTGCATTATGAGAAGCACTATACAAATAAACTTGAATTAAATTGAATTTCTTACAGTTGGTTAATGACAAATATGAGGCAGGCAGGGCAACAACTCACTGTGTAATAAGGCCTAGAGAAAGTAGTTAGAATATCTCCATAAATTTCAAGATACGGGGCATAATTTCCCCGTATGCCCAAAAGTTTTTGTCTCATATTTACATCATATAGTTAAGCAATATCACATGAGCAATAAGTGCAATCACACGAGTGCAAATGTGATACTGATCTTATACAACAGTTTAATAAATTAAAGTTAATAGTGTTATTTTAGACAATGTTGTTTGTTTGGCTAAATTTTGATAAAACGAAAATGTAAAAGACAAAGCAGAACTGTTTGTCTCCTATAGAGGATGAGAAATGACTTTAGTATAAATTAATAAATAAATAAATACATAAATGCATAAATAAATGTAAAAATACATTAATAAATTAATTAATTAATGCTGAAATAAATAAATGAATAAATAAATGTAGAAATTAATAAACCGATACATGCGGAAATAAAATTCAGATATGCATAAATTAGTCAAAAGTGTCATTTTTAATTGTGCTATTTTTTTTTTACCATTTGTGTTATACTACATTTATTTTATGCATTTATTTATTTTTACATTTATGCATTTCTGTATGTTAATAAGGTAGGCGGTCTCAATGCAGGATTGGTTAAACCAGGATCGCTATCGTTACGGCTGTACTACAGGGAATACTACTAGATATAGATCATGCACCAAGGGACTACCATCAGTTTCATTTTTAATCTTTACAAGAATACCAAAAATCATGTAATGAGCAAGTCTGCCGTTATTAGAAAGCTTAATATTACATCAGTTTTTGCTTTCAGAATCAGCGAATTTGCTGTGGTCATTCCATCACATCTAGAGCGGAGGACCAGGCAGGAACTTGGTCACTGGATAACACGGCTACCAGCTAAACTGTAACACTGGCAAACACAGCTGGTTCAAGGTCTAAATCCATATCAGCAATACAACTAAATCATCGACTACACGTTCCAAATAAAACGGAAAGGTAGTTGCTTGGTGCATGATCTATATCTAGTAGTATTCACAGTAGTACAGCCGTAACAAAAGCGATCCTGTTTAACCAATCCTGCATTGAGGCTGCCTACCTTATTATCTACCTTAACACAAGGACACAGAAATACAGAAATAAATAAATGTAGAAATGCATAAATAAATGTAGTACAACACAAATGGTACAAAAAAATGGTACTTTTGACAAATGTATTTATATCTGCATTTATTTATTTCCACATCTAACTATTTATTTCAACAATTTATTCATGTATTTCTACATTTATTCATTTATGTATTTATTCATTTATTTTAACTTAAGTCATTTCTTGTCCTCCATAGTCTCTGAGCAACACACACCTAAATGTAATATCTTATTCCACATTTTGAATGAATTGGGTGAACCATTAGGCTCGTTGGATTTGAACTGCGCTGCAAAGACCGATCAGTGTATGTACTGCGGGAGTGATTCAAAAGCATGCAGAGTCGTCTGCTCTCTAATAGGTCCCACGGTACTTTGAAGTTCTAAATTAAGCATTACATTATTTACAAACCGGTTAGTTAGTAGTTTTAAGTGGTTCAGGAGATCATTTAGAAAGTGTTAGTAAATGATTCATAAACCATGTGAATGCACATTTATACATATTATTATTCAGACATATATTAACAGTTAGTCAGTGTGTTAATAAATGCTTTAATAACACATATTCTACTGTAACTCATAATTAATTCAGGCAGTTAAAAAACATTTACTAGCTGTCAGTTAATGGTTTTGTAAGCTCATCTAAAGTGAGGACTATTTATGTCTTGTAAAGTGTTTACAAATGAGATTTAAAGGCTCATTTATCTTCTAAACAGAAAAAGGAAAACACAACACAGAGGGAAATGGACCATAGAAATATTTATTTCAAGATGCAAAAGAAATGAAAACGTACAACTGTACATATAAATGAATATAAAACAATTTGATATAATAGGAAAAATAAACCTCTGCAAAAATGAAATGGTACAGCTGAACATATAAACGAAAATAAAAAGAATTGATATAAAATAACAAATAAATCTCTGCAATGCCATAGAAAAATTATTCCAGAAAACATAAATGTGCAGTAAAATGAAACTAGGCCTATGATAAAAATACGAAACTACTTCACTATTAACTTTTAAACATCAGTGTAGCACTGTAAATGAATTTTGGTTAAATATCTTCTAATATTAATATTTTAATACTGAAGCAGTTTTGTCAGTTTTTAAATATTTTTATATTATTTTATATATTATCATTATTGTTTTATAAAAAAATTTATTTGTTGTATTTTATAATCCAGTGTTGGTACTGGTAAAAAATGTATTGAGCAATGTTTGCACTTTACAGAATGTATTTTTATACATGTATTTGTACATGTATTTATATATTTTTAGGCCTAGTTTCATTTTACTGCACAGTTATGTTTTCTGGAGGTGTGCAGGAATTATAATTTTTCTATGGCATTGCAGAGATTTTAAATTTTATATCAATTCTTTTTATTTTCGTTTATATGTTCAGCTGTACCATTTCATTTTTGCAGAGGTTTATTTATCCTATTATATAAAATTGTTTTATATTCATTTATATGTACAGTTGTACGGTTTCATTTCTTTTGCATCTTGAAATAAATATTTCTATGGTCCATTTCTCTCTGTGTTGTGTTTTCCTTTTTCTGTTTAGAAGATAAATGAGCCTTTATATCTCATTTGTAAACACTTTACAAGGCATAAATAGTCCTCACTTTAGATGAGCTCACAAAAACCATTAACTGACAGCTAGTAAATGTTTTTTAACACTTTCTAAATGATCTCATGAACAACTTACAACTACTAACTAACCGGTTTGTAAATAATGTAATGCTTAATTTAGAAATGATTCACTGATCCTTAATAAAGTATGAAAATACAATTATTAAGCATATTATACAGATGCTTATAAAACAAGAATAAAGCATTTATAGCTGTATTTATAAACCGCTTACAAATGTCTATTAATGTAGGAAAAATGCTTTATAAATTATTAATTAACTATTTAACAATGCTTAACTAATGACTCATAGTGTGTAGTTATTATAAAGTGTTACTGATCAGGGAGAAAGTGTAAGTAAATTATTAAATCAACTATTTAAATGTACATTTATACATATTATTTAGAAATATAGTAATAGTGGGTTAAATTTTTTATTTACACATATTCCTAATGCAATTCATGATTAATTCAGGTAGTTATAAAACATTTAGTAGTTGTCAGTTAACTGTTTTTGTCATCTAAAGTAAAGACTATTTATACCTTGTAAAGCTTTTACAAAAGAGATTTTAAGGCTTGGTTATCTTATAAAGAGAAAAAGGAATCGTCTAGGTTACGTAGGAAACCCTCGTTCCCTGAAGGAGGGAACGGAGACGTTACATATGTGAACTCGCCTGAGAGACCAATCATCTCTGAGCCTTATTCAAAAGGCCAATGAACATTGGTGAGTGGTATTTGCATGCCAAGCCACTCCCCCGTACATACGGGTATATAAGATGGCGGCATGCAGCCAGTCATTCAGGTTTTCGCTGAGGAGCCGAGCCGTAGCCCGGCATCAGCACAACGTCAGGCATGCAAATACCACTCGCCAATGTTCATTGGCCTTTTGAATAAGGCTCAGAGATGATTGGACTCTCAGGCGAGTTCCCATATGTAACATCGTAGTGAAATGACTGAAGGGGAATAAACAATATATAGATATGAAGATGCAAAAAATTTAACTGTAAACTTTTTTATAAAATGAAAAACAAACCTCTGCAACAAAATGAGCAACAAAAAATGAAAAAAATAAGCAAGATATTTTCCTGTAGTAAGAAAGTTTTCTTGTATCAGTTTCACGGCTGAGTTAAAATTAATTGCAAACAGTGAGTCACAAAGACGTGCCAAGTGTGGTAAATTTCAAATAAATTCTACATTTCAAACCAAAGACTCACAATTACCTGAAACAGAAAATCAAATACTGTATATATATAACAAACAATACATTTTTTTAAATTAGATTTCAGAGGCTTAGGTTCATGTTACTGCTAAGTTATATTTTTGGAGGAATTTTTAATTTTCTGTGACATTGCAGAGGTTTTTTTCATTTTATAACAAGTGAACAGTTGCACAGTTATGTTTTTCGCATCTTGAGCCTTTAACTCTGCTTTGTAAAAGTTTTACGAGGTATAGATGGTCTTCACTTTAGATAAGCTTACAAAAATAGATAACTGACAACTACTAAACGTTTTATAACTACCTGAATTAATCATGAACTACAGTAAGAATATGTGTTAATAAAGCATTTGTCTGTTTAAAGGGATAGTTCACCAAAAAAAAAGAAAATTTGATGTTTATCTGCTTACCCCCAGGGCATCCAAGATGTAGGTGACTTTGTTTCTTCAGTAAAACACAAATATTTTTAACTCAAACCATTGCAGTCTGTCAGCCATATAATGGCAGTCAATGCTTACCAAATCTTTGAGAGTTAAAAAAGAAAACATACACAGACAAAACCAAATTAAACCCTGCAGCTCGTGACGATACATTGATGTGTTAAGACACATAACAATGGGTTTGTGCAAGAAACTGAACAGTATTTATATCATTATGTACCTCTGATCCACTGGAATGTTCAGCTGTATGAAGCACGTTCACAACAGCCTGTGCGTGATGTGTCATCGTGATCTGGCAATGTAGTCTGTGAAAAGTAAACTCTCCCAGATGAGTTTGCACAAGGAAGTGTAATCTTTCAGTTTTTAATAGGTTGCTAGAATCAGGACAAGCACAAGTAATTACCATTTTAAGAGACTAATATGTAAACTAAAATAAACTAAAATATGTAAACAATGAGTGACGTATATGAGCAAAAGATCGCTTTAAGTTCAAGTACTTTATTGTCATTCCGGGTCATTGACGCGTTGTGCGCCGGCTGAGTGAACGTGCTCAGGACAGTTGAACGTTGCAGTGGATCAGAGGTAAATAATGATATAAATACTGTTCGGTGTCTTGCACAAACTTTTCCTTTTGTGTCTTAAGACCTTAATGTATTGTCACAAACCACAGGGTTTAATTTGGTTTTGTCTGTTTATGTTTTTTTTTTTGCTGTTAAAGATTTGTTGCCCATTGACTGCCATTATATGTGTCACCGGAGCGGTCTCTGTGGCTCCCTCTAACCGCCGTCAGCGGGAACCCTCACCGGAGTACTGATCCTGAGCGTTTTCATTTCTGGTGTTTTTCTGTTGCCAATTGGATTGTTTATATCGTGTTTTGACTCCTTGCTGCCTGCCTGGACTATCGTTATTCTCTGGACTACCCCTATTGCACTGTTTGCTGGTGATTGCTACTCTGCCTGTACGACTCCGAGATTTGTATTAAAGATGTCGCAAATGGATCCCACGCCTCCCGATCAGTCACTGACTGCACCACAATATGACTGACAGACTGCAACGGTTTGAGTTAAAAATCTTTGTGTTTCACTGAAGAAACAAAGTCACCTACATCTTGAATGCCCTGGGGGTAAGCAGATAAACACCGAATTTAAATGTTTGGGTGAACTATCCCTTTAATATGTAATATGTAATTATTACTTTTATTGTTGTAATTTATTAAATTTGTATAAAATAGTCACTAATAAAAATCATCATTGTTACATTCAAGTGTACATATAAGAAAGACTGACCAACATTTTATAGCAATCGCAAATGAATTGGCTTTTTATGGGTGGCAACAGCCTCACAGTTAATAATATGAAATATTATATTATATAAAATGTAACTACACTCACAGCAACCTGTGTACAAATTCTGGCTTGCATTCATGCATCTTTTTTTGGTCTCCACATGCCTTGCATATTAACGTTTTGCTATGCTACAATACTATAAAAATGTTCAGTGTGGGTGACATTTGTGCTAAAAAAAAATAATTACAACACAACAAAAGCTAAACATCTGAAACTAAATTAATTAATAAGGCATACACAAAAGCCTATGTGTATGAAAAAGTCCAAAAGTGTGAACATCCAAAAATTATAACTTTAAATGCAGTTTCTATGAAGTTAAATTATGTTGATTGCTAAAAATAAACTATGATGAAACTTCACAGTACACACTACAGATTATCACCAAAGTGGAAGCCATTACAATTTTTTAAACAAATTTGCATTACATTTGTCATTAATAAAACTTGTAACAAACGCCAGATATATTGTTATTTCTTTTTTTTTTTATTAAGTAATAAAAAGTAAATTACCAAAATATAGACTTAACTTAATAATCTAAATTATCTTAATGCACAGATGTGTAGACTTTTAAACTTTTAACTTTTAGGGTTAAGACTCACTCATTAATTTATTAGTATTTTAATACAGATCACATTTGTGTGTTGATATTGCCACGAATATGCAGTATCGCTAATTAACAGTTCTTAACAGTCTGTGTGTGTTCTCTATAGAAGTCAAGTTGCACTTTACAGGTTACTACCACTACCTTATTTTTAAGGCAGATAAGGAAATGCATTATAATTACCTCCATCCAGACAGGCTTCTGATGTTGATGCTGAAATCTCTTTTGGCTTGCTTAATGCACTGGCACAAGCAGATTCACCATCCGCGTCATCCTCAGTATCAGTTAACTGGATCTCATCTGAAATCATACCAAGTTTATAAATTTAATCAGAATGCAATACTCTTGTATGAAAGTTTTGGGTCTGGTATTGGAATTTTTTTTAGCAGACCTTCGATTTGGATGTCATCAAGTGACTTTCCCTGGATGATATACTGTACAGTGCGTTCATCAACTGTTTCACATCGTTAAATTGCAGCACATATTTACAAATTAATTCCATCAATCAATACTCAATGCAACATAAGAAAAAGTAAAAACAGGATTTTATAAATTCTGGAAAAAAAAAAAAAAAAAAACATAAAATAAACTAAAATGTCACATTGACAGGCATCCAAGGGCCACATTACAGAAGCACCATAAATCTAGAATCCTGAAAACTCTGTGTAGTGACCATGGTGATTTCAGTTAGGATCTCATTTAGAGCAAGACCTAGAATAGAAGAGCATTTCCTAAATACATTAACTCCACACACCCCTCTCTCTTCAAAGTGTTTTTTCCATTTCAGAATTATGGAGGCAACTGCGATCTTGGGAACCTTCCATATGTAGCTTGTTCTCTGATATGCATTGTCAGCTGAGAGATCTAACATAGACAAGCTTATGCCTTTCCAAACATGTTTCATTGGTGGGATTTACCATTTGCAGATTTACCATTGGCTAATCAAAGTGTCTCAAATCTCAAAAATGGTAACGCTAATGGTACCGGCACAGGGTATACATTAACATCAATGTGTTATTTTTTTTTAAACAACAATAGCTAGATATGTACATTTTGACAAGTAAACAAATTAAGTCTTACAAGCATAGCCTCAAAAATGAGCTCAAACTGACCTTTACATTTGACACCAATCCACTTGAAAGATGACATCCCCGATCCCATGCATACTCTGCACTTGTCCAGGCATGATACATTTGTATGAACAAAGTCATGTTTGTGACACTATTCAGTGGCAGGGAAGAAGAGTGGGTTAGAAAATGTTAATTTACTTTCAACAACTGAATTCAATTGAAGTATGAAAAAGGAAATACAAACTTTTTTTTTAAAGCATTAAAATTGTCCACAATATATTACGTTGTCAGTTCAACTAAGAGCATATCAACTTTCAACTTTGTATATGTAAAATGAAACATGGATTTTCAAAATTATTTATTTCAATTTACATTAAGGGGGTCATGAACTAAGAAATAAAAATTCCTTTGATCTTTTCACATATATATTCTTTACTGCGAATTAGTTTACAAACAAGGTACACTTCGATGCAGGATTTTCAGAAAGATTGAAACTAAAAGACGGAAAATAGCTTATTACTTCCAAATTATGTTTTTTGATGTAAAAATATTGATAATATTATAAGTGGACCTCAGAGAACAGTACAAAAGGAACAAGGCAGTTCGTGACCTCTTTTAAAACTAAACTAAATGCAGTGCTGCTTGTTTGGACACCAGATTCAAGGACTATTAAGCTTTTTAAATCTTTAATATAAAGCATCAAGCACTCACATGCATATGCTACACTTATGGTATAGCCTATGGTTTCACTACAATGTTCTGGCAAACCACTCAGTCCTCACAATGCAGTGTGTTATCTGGTTCATGTTTGGTGTAACTAAAATGCCTATGGTTTCACTACAATGTGAGGACTGAGTGGTTTGCCAGAACATTGTAGTGAAACAATAGGCATTTTAGTTTTACCAAACATGAACCAGATAACACACTGCATTGTGAGGACAGAACAGTTTGCCAGGACATTGTAGTGAAACCATAGGCATTTTAGTTACACCAAAGATGAACCAGATAACACACTGCATTGTGAGGACTGAGTGATTTGCCAGAACAATGCAGTGTGTTATCTGGTTCATGTTTGGTAAAACTAAAATGCCTATGGTTTCACTACAATGTCCTGGCAAACCACTCAGTCCTCACAATGCAGTGTGTTGTCTGTTAAACAGTGTGTAATTCTACCTCAAGTCTCTGTCAACTTTCTATTTTTCAGATATAAAGTAAGCACACTCAACCAAAATGACACAATACCTGTTCTGAACTTGCTTCTGGGAAGGGTCTTGACATCTCAGTAACGGTTTCTGTGTTCATCTGTCAAAGAGAGAATGAATGTACATAAATATTGATGTCAAATATTTGCTCAAGCTAAAGGAGGAAGAAAAACACTATAAAATGTCGTGAAACCGGCACTCTTAAAAAGTACTGGAGGGCTCTAGACTGCGATAGTTTTTTAAGAATGTGCGAGTTAAAATGAATATTGAGAAAACAACAGGACAGAGGATTTGGTTTTCAAGCTAAAGTAAAGTAAAAGACTGCATCTTAAACCACAGTTTAAATTTTGGTATTCTTGTGGGAAAAAAAAACATGCAAACACTGTCACCGACAGCCAGTTTAGTTTTACTTTTTTTTGATATGCTTTGTCATTTACCTCACGTTACGCTATGGAAGCTTTCTTTAAATAATTTTATTAGATTCTTCAGTGTTTGCTAAAGGTTCTGTAATTTATTAGTCGGTATATAATAGACTACAGCATGTGGTGTATGCCATGCTTCACCTTATTTGTTTTCGTTAATAAGCGTTATGTAAGCTAGTTGCCATTTTTTATTTAGTCTTAGCCTTTATCTTGAGACGAAAAGCTTAATAGTCTAAGTCACATTTTAGTCATTTGAGTCTTTCATAGTTTTAGTCTAGTTTTAGTCAACAAAATGTCATTGCATTTTTGTCAACTTGTAGTCAATACTTTTAGTCAAACTGCAGTTACCAACATTTATTTTTAGGGATGCACCGAATATTCGGCCACCGAAAATTTTCGGCCGAAAATGGCCCAAAAGTGCATTTTCGGTTTTCGGCCGAAAGACTTTTATCACCGAAACAACACGGCCGAAACAGTATGTTGACGCAAACAGAAACCGCAGCCTGCACGTGCTTGTCTGAAGCAACACGTCTGTGGTGTGGGCGTATTTCAGTATATCTGAGAGAAAGACCCTCGGATTGCAATTTGCAAAACTTGTAATGCCGAAATTTCAAGAGGGGGTGTGTCTGCAGTCGTGCGTGCAGCCAGTGATGAGAGCAGAGATCGGCGCATTGCACGTAGACAGATGTAGCTTTCAGTGAGTGAAAAACAATGGCTTTATGTTGGTGTTATATCGCAATATTTTAAAGATATGTCTTTTCTATATACTGTATTTTTATAAATATTTATGTTTTAAACCATGGAGGTGAGCCAATGGATATCACACAAGCAACGTGAAAACTGCACAATATGTGAAAGCGAAAATAAAAACTGACAGTGCTTTCAGCATCTGATGTGCATTCTCTCAGAGACAATGAGAGACGATTATACTTCACATGCTGATATTAATTTAGCCCCCTAATATTTTTCTTGTGCCCCGAATATGGTGGGAAAAAACTAAAAAGAAATGTATTTTGTGTAAGGGTTGTTTTTGAAAGTCGGTTCTTGAAATAAAGCTCTTAATTTTCATTGGTGACTGCAGTGTTATTAGGGGTTAAGAAAGTCATAATTATGATTTCAGGTGGTCTTAAATGTGGAGACTGAAAGACAAGAATTGCGATGAAACTTCAAAAGGCTATCCATTGAATAAATATGAGCGCTGCACGTTTTTCATTTGCTGCGCTGCTTTTTATACTACCATTCTGACAGCGCCTCCTGCTGGAAGAGAAACACGTAGACTTGAAAATGTGAACTGATGGATCCACAAGATAATGTGTTATAAAAATTTGAACAATTTAAACAAAGGCTGTAAAATATATGTATGTTATTTAAGTAATATAATACTTGATTGATAATAATTGTTTCAATTAATATAATTGATTTATTCTTTATAACTTTAATATTAATTTATGCAATTGCAATGCCTTGATTTTAGTAAGATTAGTACACAATCATAGTTATAAATGCAATGGTACTAATAATTGCCATAATTCTTTCGGTGTTTCGGCCTTGGTTTCCTCTTTTTCGGTTTTCGGTTTCGGCCAAGAATTTTCATTTCGGTGCATCCCTACTTATTTTGGTAGCCATTTTATAGTCTTAAAAAAAAATTCTTCTCTCTTTAGACCAAATCAATTAAGCTTATGAGAAAATTGAATCAAGAATTGAATTCGGAAAAACTGGAATAAATGACGACAATTTTCATTTCTGGGTAGAGATACAAATGAAACTCAGTTTTCAGATACAGTATGTTTGCTTAAGATGCATACATTTATTTAACATCTTTTGTTGGTTTTTTAGTACTCAGTCCTCACAATGCAGTGTGTTGTCTGTTAAACAGTGTGTAATTCTACCTCAAGTCTCTGTCAACTTTCTATTTTTCAGATATAATGTAAGCACACTCAACCAAAATGACACAATACCTGTTCTGAACTTGCTTCTGGGAAGGGTCTTGACATCTCAGTAACGGTGTGTGTGTTCATCTGTCAAAGAGAGAATGAATGGAAATATTGATCAAATATTTGCACAAGTTAAAGAAGGGGGGGTATAATATGCTGACTCTTAAAAAACTGTCTGACTCTTTAAAAAAAAAAAAAAAGTACTGAGATCCAGATATTTGGTTATACCACCCAGGACTAACTGAGCCCTTCTTTATTACATTACTGTTGAAATACAAAATACTGCATTAAAGGGGTGTTTGAAAATTGTTGTTTTATGTCTAACATCTGCTTATGCCTTTTCTGGTACAGAATTTTCAACCATATAAAGCTACAATGACCAAGCCTTATTGATGTCACTGACAACACACTGCATTGAAAAGACAGAGCGGTTTAACAGTACATTATGACAGTTATAGTATCTCACAAAAAGTGAGTATACCCAGCAACCATTTTAGTATATCTTCTCAAGGGACAAACTAGGTATAAAAACTTGTGTATCTTGTATTAGAGCAGTTAAAATTAGATGCTTTGAGTACAGTTACTCTCATACTGACCACTGGATGTTCAACATGGCATCTCATGGCAAAGAACTCTCTGAGCATTTGAGAATTAGAATTGTTGCTCTCCAAGATGGCCAAGGCTATTAGAGGTTCAGTAACACCCTGAAACAGAGTTGACGATGGGTTTCATTCGGAATTGGCTTTGTAAGGGTTGATCAATAAGGTTCTGTGCGTCAGGTGTAGAACCTGGCTTCAAAAAAACGTGTGAGTGCTGCCAACATTGCTTTAAAGGTTACAGAAGTAGAAGGTCAGCTTGTCAGTGCTCAGACCATACGCTGCACACTGCAACAAGTTGGTTTGCATAGGAGTCGTCCCAGAAAAAAGCTTCTTCTGAAGCTGGCTCACAAGAATGCTGGCAAACAGTTTGCTGAAGACAACCAACAAGAGCATGAATTACTGGAACCATGTCCTGTGGTCTGATGAGACTATTAGATAAACTTGTCCTATGAGAAGATATACTAAAGCGGTTGCTAAATTGTGAGGTGTGTACTCACTTTTGTGAGATACTGTATATGCCTACTGTTCACTAATAATTTACACACTTCAATGTTCTGGCAAACCACTCAGTCCTCACAATGCAGTGTGTTGTCTGTTAAACAGTGTGTAATTCTACCTCAAGTCTCTGTCAACTTTCTATTTTGCAGATATAATGTAAGCACACTCAACCAAAATGACACAATACCTGTTCTGAACTTGCTTCTGGGAAGGGTCTTGACATCTCAGTAACGGTTTCTGTGTTCATCTGTCAAAGAGAGAATGAATGGAAATACTGATCAAATATTTGCACAAGCTAAAGAAACTCCAATAAACTAAAAGACCAAATCTAGACACTGTGACTGTTTCTCAAGAACGCAAAGAACAGAGACTTGTGTTCTTCCTTGAAAGAACGAACATGGAAGGACGAGAGAACACCAAACGCGTCTTTGTGAGAATTGGGATGCCAGGCTCTATGCTTACTTTTCTTGTTAGGAGCAAGAGAACATAAGGACGCAAGATCACATAAGAACGCATATCGAGAAATGGCCTGCAAGTCTGCTTGTGGCCACAAGCTGAAATTATTTCTTTAACATGACATTGACTGTTCCTATATTAACTTTCTGTGGTTGGGATATAAAATAAACATATGGCTGGACAGTCAAATATCAACTCACGTAAGCATGCACACTACATTAAAATGTAAAAAACAACTTTTTTTGTTCAAAATTAACAAATGTATTTAATGATTGAGTACATCAATCCATCCAAACAGTTTTGTTTTTGTTTTTTTAGCCTTAATGTCCTCATGAAATCGAAATCACAATATTTGTTTTGTTAGTGCACATTGCTAGTCTTAAGGTAAACAATTAATTCATGCAAGATAATCCACTGAAAAAAAAAATAGTTTGTCTTGGTAATCTTTGATAAAATTGGATAATTTGCTTCCGCTCTGGAATGGCATTCCTTCTCTGAAGACGTCAGCTTAACAGTACCTGTGTGATACTTTATATTCATAAACAGAGAGACATAGATATGGCTACAATACAGTTACAATTCAAAACCAGTGAATTGACACACTGTTTTTTCTTTGCATACTGCATACACATTATATTGAACATTTACCAAACTTTTATTATTACTATATAAAGGAAAATAATGTAATAATTATCGTTATTGTTTTATTACCCTATTCTATTGTTTTCATTTGTGAATGTCAGGATCTGTATAACTTTTTGCAAAAAAAAAAAAAAAAATTGCAAATTGTGGCATATGTTGCAAAACATTTCCTGTCTATTGTGTTTTGATTAATGCCATCATAAGCAAATCATAAGCATCATAAGTGTCCAAAATATGTCACACTATTAACTTGATATTTATTGAACTGCTGTATAAAATCAGTCATGTTTGCACTTATGATAATTGGGGCAAACAGCATTTGTGTGATATTGCACTCATTAAGCAAAGACCCATACAGGGCATTAACAGTAAATATGTAAACACTTTAACAAAATGTTTCCTGCTCTGGATTACTTTGTAGGTCCTCTTCATCTACTTATTCATTTTTCTCCATGTTTCATTAATAAACTTGTTTAATGTGAGTTAGCCATGTACTGTAGAAACTGGGGCTAAAAATGGCCCTGGGCTTTCTGCCACAGAGCAGCGAACCACACCTGGTCCACAACACAACACACCACACCATAAACCCACCAGCTCATCATGCACAGAGCAATTTTTACCACTTACTAACATAAAAATACAACACAATGCAGAAATAAAATGCTATTTTTTTATTGAAATTCTGCTATACTTCTTTAAATTAGAATTTGTCTTTCCTGGTGTATATAACAATTAATAGATCATTTAGAAGAATTTGTACACATCTCTTTTAGAGGGACAGTTTAATATCATTAAAGTTAAATATCTACCTTAATATCAGTCCATATAACACAATGCTCTGCTCTAGAAGACTTGAAATGTAGTGCAGAATGTGGACTATTTTATGGTGTTTTATTGTGCTTTTATTTAGAAATCATTCTGATTTGCTGCTCAAGAAACATTTCTGATTATTATCCATGTTGAAAACAGTTGTGCCGGTTCATATTTCTATGGAAAATGTGATACAGTACCATTTAGTCTAGAGTAATATTGAATATTGATTAAAGTGACAGTAAAGATTTATACTTAATACAAATAATTTATATTTCAAATAAATGGTTTTAAATTTGCATTTTAAATAATCCTGAAAAAGTTAAAGTATCACAGTTTCCACAAAAACATTAAACAAAAAGTTTGTAGTATTGATGATAATACTTAAGAACAATTAGTAATAACTGAACATAAATTAATAACTGATAATAATTAGGCAGCAAAACAGCATAATAGAATAACTTCTGAAGAGCTATGTGACACTGAAGACTGACGTAATGATGCTGAAAATTCAGCTTCAATCACAGAAATAAATTACATTTTAAAATAATAAAATAATGCATGTGGAATAGCAAATTATATTTTTATTATAGCCTAATATGTGTCACTTTGAAAGTGAAAGTCTTCAGATTTACAATGTTCCAGAGTACATTTGAGAATATATATATATATATATATATATATATATATATATATATATATATATATATATATATTGGGGTTGGACAATGAAACTGAAACACTGGCCAATATAGTGTTGGAGGTTTCATGGCTATATTTATGCAGCCTGGTGGCCAGTTTTTACTGATCGCACATTCCACCAATAAGAGCAGAGTGTGAAGGTTGACTATGTGCGCCCAATAGCTCAAACATTGTACCCTGAAAGTGGTGCCGTGTATTAGGATGATAATGCACCAATACACACGACTGCAAGACTGGTGACAAGAGTGATTTGATGAACATGAAAGTAAAGTTAAACATCTCCCATGGCCTGCACAGTCACCAGATCTGAATATTATTGAGCCACTTTGGGGTGTTTTGGAGGAGCGAGTCAGGAAATGTTTTCATATACCAACATCACATAGTGACCTGGCCACTGTTCTGCGAAAGGAATGGCTCAAAATCCTTCTGGCTACTGTGCAGGACTTGTATTTGTCATTCCCAAGATGAAATAATGCTGTATTGGCTGCAAAAGGAGGCCAAACACCATACTAATTGTGGTCTAAACCCAGGTGTTTCAGTTTCACTGTCCAACCCCTGTACATACAGTCATGGACAAAATTATTGGCACCCTTGGTAAATATGGGCAAAGAAGGCTGTAAAAAAAAAAATCTGCATTGTTTCTCCTTTAGCTCTTTTAGTCAAAAATTCTGCAAAATTCAAACATTTCATTAAACTTAAACAATTTAAAGTGAGGTGGAATATAACTTTATGAAAAAAATGTTTTTCTCAAATACACCCTGGCCACAGTTATTGGCACCCTTAGAAATTCTTATGAGTAAATTATCTCCTAAATATATTTCCATTGAAATTTCCAATTTCTTTGCACACCAAGGTGATTGGAAACATGATGTTGTCCAGTCATGACGTCTTGGTGCGCAGATGAATAAATATTAGTAACACAAAGCCCAAACCAACCTAATCATTCATCACAACGGGTAAAACAGCAAAAGATTGTTGATCTTTACACAATACAAAGTGGCTTTAAGAAAATACTTAAAACATTAAATATTCTCATTTCCAACATCAGGGAAATAATTAAGAAGTTTTAATGGACTGGAGATGTTAAAAATCTGCTTGAAACATGATGTGTGTCAATATTGTTTTAATGTGCAGCAAAGAGAACAATTTAAGTGGCCAAATACTCTTCAAAGATCACAGATGGAAAATTGCAGAAATCATTTGAATTTTAGTGTCAGAAAAAAAAAATATTAAAAATAAAGGAAAACTGCACCTCCATCACAACAAGTCATTTCAGACACTGTTCAAGAAACAAATCATCTGCTCTCATGCTAAAACAAACTCCACCATATTAATTTACCATACTGGAACTTCAGCCAGGACTGGCTTTTATTGCCATATGAAATGAGAATTATTTTTTTTGGAGCTAGAACACATTAAAGGTTTGGTGCACACAGGGATAAAAAAGTGCCCCATGTCCACATTTAAATATATCACCAGATGTTCTTTTTTGTGGACCTAATTTTACACCAAAGGTCCTAGACATCTTGTTCAGATACATGCCATCATGTTTTATATCAAAAAAAAAGGTAAAACTGACTTGCTCAGTTAGAAATATTATAATGGGTCATGGTTAGATCTTCCATCACCACACTGATTCAAAACAAAAATCAAAATCAACACAAAAACTGGTCACTGAACACAAAATCAAGATTCTGCCATAACCATCCCAATTCCCTGACCTGAATCCTATGGTAAATGAGTGGGATAAACTGAAGAAGAGTGAGCACCAACATTTGAAGGATCTGGAGAAATTCTGTATGGAGGAATAGTCTAAAATCACTTGCCATATATTCTCAAACCTCATCAGGCATGAAGGGGGGAAAAATCAGAGCTGTTTTTCATGCAAATGGAAGTTGCAGAAAGTTTTGAATACAAGGGTGCCAATAATTATGGCCAGGGTGTATTAGAGAAAACCATTTATTTCATAATATTATATTCCCCCCACTTAAAATTGTTTATTTTTAATGAAATGTTTGAATTTTTTTATATATATATATATATATATATACGCACATACACACACACACTAATCAAAACACAATAGACAGGAAATGCTTTAGATTACCAAGACAAACTATTTTTTTTTTTTCAGTGGATTATCTTGCATGAATTAATTGTTTACCTTAAGACTAGCAATGTGCACTAACAAAACAAATATTGTGATTTCGATTTCATGAGGACATTAAGGCTAAAAAAACAAAAACAAAACTGTTTGGATGGATTGATGTACTCAATCATTAAATACATTGTTAATTTTGAACAAAAAAAGTTGTTTTTACATTTTAATGTAGTGTGCATGCTTACGTGAGTTGATATTTGACTGTCCAGCCATGTTTATTTTATATCCCAACCACAGAAAGTTAATATAGGAACAAAATATACATTATGACAGTTATATGCCTACTTTTTACTAATCATTTACACACGTCAATGTCCTGGCAAACCACTCTGTCCTCACAATGCAGTGTGTTATCTGGTTCATGTTTGGTAAAACTAAAATGCCTATGGTTTCACTACAATGTCCTGGCAAACTGTTCTGTCCTCACAATGCAGTGTGTTATCTGGTTCATGTTTGGTGTAACTAAAATGCCTATGGTTTCACTACAATGTCCTGGCAAACCACTCAGTCCTCACAATGCAGTGTGTTATCTGGTTCATGTTTTGTGTAACTAAAATGCCTATGGTTTCACTACAATGTCCTGGCAAACTGTTCTGTCCTCACAATGCAGTGTGTTATCTGGTTCATGTTTTGTGTAACTAAAATGCCTATGGTTTCACTACAATGTCCTGGCAAACCACTCAGTCCTCACAATGCAGTGTGTTATCTGGTTCATGTTTGGTGTAACTAAAATGCCTATGGTTTCACTACAATGTCCTGGCAAACCACTCAGTCCTCACAATGCAGTGTGTTATCTGGTTCATGTTTGGTAAAACTAAAAAGCCTATGGTTTCACTACAATGTCCTGGCAAACTGTTCTGTCCTCACAATGCAGTGTGTTATCTGGTTCATGTTTGGTGTAACTAAAATGCCTATGGTTTCACTACAATGTCCTGGCAAACTGTTCTGTCCTCACAATGCAGTGTGTTATCTGGTTCATGTTTGGTAAAACTAAAAAGCCTATGGTTTCACTACAATGTCCTGGCAAACCACTCAGTCCTCACAATGCAGTGTGTTGTCTGTTAAACAGTGTGTAATTCTACCTCAAGTCTCTGTCAACTTTCTATTTTTAACATATAAAGTAAGCACACTCAACCAAAATGACACAATACCTGTTCTGAACTTGCTTCTAGGAAAGGTCTTGACATCTCAGTAACGGTGTGTGTGTTCATCTGTCAAAGAGAGAATGAATGTACATAAATATTGATGTCAAATATTTGCACAAGTTAAAGAAGGGGGGACTATAATATACTGTTAAACAGGCTGACTCTTAAAAAAGTACTAAGATCCAGATATTTGGTTATACCACCCAGGACTAACTGAGCCCTTCTTTATTACATTACTGTTAAAATACAAAATACTGCATTAAAAGGGGTGTTTGAAAATTGTTGTTTTATGTCTAACATCTGCTTATGCCTTTTCTGGTACAGAATTTTCAACCATATAAAGCTACAATGACCAAGCCTTATTGATGTCACTGACAACACACTGCATTGAAAAGACAGAGCGGTTTAACAGTACATTATGACAGTTACATGCCTACTTTTTACTAATCATTTACACACTTCAATGTCCTGGCAAACCACTCAGTCCTCACAATGCAGTGTGTTGTCTGTTAAACAGTGTGTAATTCTACCTCAAGTCTCTGTCAACTTTCTATTTTTAACATATAAAGTAAGCACACTCAACCAAAATGACACAATACCTGTTCTGAACTTGCTTCTGGGAAGGGTCTTGACATCTCAGTAATGATGTTTGCATTCATCTGTCAAATAGAGAATGAATGTACATAAATATTGATATCAAATTTGCTCAACCTAAAGAAAATCCAAGACCAAATCTTGACACTAAGTCTAAGATTAATTAGTTAATTTAAGCACTTCACAAACTACTGTTGTACTATGCTACCATGTTAATATGTCCCCCCTACAATAATCAAACTGAACCCTGTACACTGTTGACTCCTCAACCAAACCTTTAACCTACCCGTAACACTAAACCTGTTCACACCTCAATAGCAGCAAAAGTGTTGTACATTAACAAAAGCGTTTAATATTTCCAAAACATCTTTTAAAATCCTTTGTAGATTTTTAAAATGTGCATGACCATATGAATTGAAAGATGAATGCCATTGGTAGGCATTTTAATTTGCATAAATAATAAATCTTTAATTATTAGCTAATGCTTAAGTTTATTAGTAAACATTAAGCACAGTATCTTATGTTTCTAGCTATTTAAATACAGTGCTGCTTGAAAGATTGTGAACCCTTTCAAATTTTCTATATTTCTGCATAAATATGACCCAAACATGATCAGATTTTCCTAAAAGTAGACAAAGAGAACCCAATCAAACAAGTGAGAGTAAAATTTTTTTTGTTAATGATTTAAGTTTTCCTTTAGTGAAATTGATGAAAAGCAAGTTTATGATTAAAACAAGAACAATTATCTGCCAACATGCTTTAAAAAAAAAAAAATCTACTTAAAAGTGATTTTCGTACCCTATTTAGATATATATACACCCATCCTAAAGTATAGGCTAGGAAAAGTTGCATTATCACCATAAAACTCCGCTGCAGTTTAATTTATTTTAAAGATGACAAATTAAATATATTATTAGATTTAAGTAATTTCTGTCAAATAAATGCTCATTTTGCGCATTTCAATTCATATGAATCGCCAACATGGCCAGTGTTGCATCAAGCTAATAGCATATTAGCTTTTCATACCCATTAACATTTCAATCATATGTACGCCTTATTCTCTTTACGGTCATCGTTTTCTTTACCAATAAAGCCATTTCAGGGAACAACGTGATTAATCATCTCAATCACAACGCAAATTTAAGGCATTTGGATGCTTAATAAAGAGTCTATTTCCTCATTGATGTCACAGTTCTTTCAAAACTTCCAAAATACTTTTGATTATTTAGACGCAGCCTATCTTCAGCTTCATAAATCGCATATGGATTATGACGGCATGAATATATATTTTAACGACTACCACCAGAAAACAATGCTAAGAAAAATACACCATTCAGACAATACCATTTTTATGAATGAATATAAATCTTAATACTTTATTTACTTACCTAATTTGTCACTGCTGCTGCCGCATCACTTGACGACGTCTATTGGTAGATTGCGCGCTCTCGGAGAGACTCCGCCTCCGGTACGCGGGAGCATGATTAACCAATCAAAATGCAGCCCGCGTTTTCCGAGCGGTCTCCGCCCATTTAGGTCGTAATGTGTATAAATGAGCAGTTACAAAGCCTGCCATTAGGAGGCGTGATGGCATACACTCAAAAACACCAGAAAACTGGTTTACCCGTTTAAAAGGACATTCCGAAAAAAAGCAGGAGATTGTTCCTGAGGCTCAAACATATGCATTTACATTGTTTGAATTATAAGGACATGTCCTTGGTCCTCATAATCCCAAATGTCCTTATAATGCTGGTATGTAAACTGGTGGAATGTCCTTGTAATCCACCAAAACCAACACACACACACACACACACACACACACACAGTTGACACATCTTGAGTTTTCCATTTTACCATTATTTTCCATTACAGTTACTGTCAGTAGGTCACTTTTGAGAACTCTGTTGTGACTTGCCTTTGCTTCAGTGTTTTTAACAATCATTTAAAACAGATCCAAAAGGAATTACAAATATAAATATTAGATTTATACCTTTAGAAATACTTGAAATGTATACGTGTTTATGTGCATCTACAGTTTAATATATTTGTAGACTTAGTGATAACTTAAGAGTGTATTTTTATGTCTTTTGTAAAGATGCATAAAAGTAAATACTTGTTGATAAAGAATGTTCTGTTATGCTGATAATAAGAGTTTCTGAGTTTTTGGGGTCACCGCTGTAGTTGAACTGGAGTTTAAAAGCTTAATTTTACTGCTAGTTGCATACATACTGTTGAAAAGTTATGTATTGTTTTATTTTTTTATATTCCATAGAGGTGTTCTGTATGTTACATTAACTTAATCTTGAGTTAATCTTTATTTCCATTATTTTTCATTACAGTTACTGTCAACAGAAATGTAAACACAAATATAAATATTAGATTTATATCTTAAGAAATACATGAAATGTGTATGTGTCCTGGCATTGCCAGGTATAACATCATGTAGCCAAGCGACCTCTTGTGGTCATATGAGGAATAGCAAGAAAGTAGAACGTAACCTCATCAGTAAAAGACTATACCTTTAGTGATGTCATCACAAAGAGAATGAATCAGAGACAGATCGTTCATGTTATGGGCATTCATTAATCCGAAGACTTCCTCCATTTAAAGTTATTATTAAGGCATTCCCTGTAAGTCATCTTATTTTGCCATTATTTATGATTGTGTTCAGTGCATTTTGTGTAGTTAAATATGCATGTTCTTTGTTATTTAGAATGGCTTGTTTATGCTTGCTAATACAGTACATACTTTATCATCCTTCACATATGATATTGTTTTATAAAGTTGATATCATATTTTTGGAAGTATAGTGAGTTTGTTGACCGAGTAATCACTATAATCATTAGTTATGCTCATACAAAATATAGTAAACTATTATAGAACATGCAACTTATTGTATGTATTTCTATTTTCAGTTTCACACCAATCATGTGATAAAGTTACACTCTCAACATCACCTTGTGGTTCCGGGAGTTATTACGTGAAGGTGTTTAACTTGCTGGATAATTGAATTAGGTTCAATGAGGCCAGTACAATGTGTGTTTATGTGCATCTACACTTTAACATATTTGACTTAGTGATAACTTAAGAGCATATTTTATATCTTTTTTAAAAGATGTATGAAAGTGGTTACTAATTGATAAAGAATGTTTTGTTATGCTGATAGTAAGAGTTTCTGTGTTTTTGGGGTCACCGCTGTGGTTGAACTGGAGCTGAAGCTTCATTTTATTGTCAGTTGCATACATACTGTTGAAAAGTTATGTACTGTTTTTATTTTTTAATATCCTAAATGCATGCATGTTATCCCATAGAACTATGTATGTTACATTAACTTAATCTCGAGTCAATCTTTATTTTCATTATTTCTTAGCTTATGTTTGTGTAAGGCCTTTAATTAAATTACATCACTTTTGTTTGCATTTAGACAGATATCTACTGATCAAAGATATATCCTCCAGAAACCCAAACAAACAAACATACAACATACAAACATACAATTTGTATGGAAGGCTATCTTTGTATCTTAGGGTATGATAAAGTAGACATATGTCTGATACAAACGTCAATTTGTCTGATGTGAAGGTTTAGCACATTTTATTGAAAGATAAATGGGTGTATAATTCATAGACTGATATATTTCAGTGTGTACAGAGCAGATAGGATGGTTGCAGATTTCGCTGCATAGACTAAAGAGTTTTCCTATGAAATATTAAATATTCTGACATGAGAGATCTGTTCCTTCAATTTAAATGGGAGACAGAGAAAATGTATTAATAATAGCCTCTGCTGCTTCAAATTTAATAATAGGCTATTGTAACAGGACTCGTGGGAAGCATATAAGATCCAAGTGTGAACTTTATTTGAACACAGCGTAGTCAGACAGGCAGGGTCAATTTCCAAACAATCATTTAAACGTAGGCAAGACAAAAGTGTAATCCAATAAAACAGGCAATGAGTCCAAATACCGGTGAGCAGTCCAAAAGAGCAAAATAAACAAGGCTATGAAACTAGGCAAACTATGGCAATGGATCAAGACAAAACTATGGCAAAAACAAGACAAAAACTATGACTATAAAACAAAACCGTGGCAATGAAACAGGAAAAACGCTTAGTAGAGTCCACACAGGCAAAACAATACTTCGCGGGGCCTGTTTGGTGTAGGCCTCCTTAAATGGCCACCAAACAGGAAGTAACCAATGAAGCAGAGGGAGCGGGGACAGTTAGTGCATGGGTGAGGGCTCCCTCTGCTGGCGTGGTGTCACAGAACCCCCCCCACCCCTAGGAGCGACTCCTGACGCTCAAGCAACAACAGTCCAGGAGGGTGGGGGAACAGAGGCAAAACAGGGGGTGGGACAGAGGGCCAGGTCCATTTAGAAGAGGTGGGCCTGGATCGTGGAGCAGGGTCAGACAGGGACGCTCTGGAGGACCTGGGCCATGGAGCAGTGGCAGACAGTGGAACCTTGGAGGATTTGGGCCGTTGAACAGTAGCAGACCGTGAAACACTGGAGGGCCTGGGCCGTGGAGCAATGGCAGACAGTGGAACCTTGGAGGACCTGGGCCGTGGAGCAATGGCAGACAGTGGAACACTGGAGCAGAAGTCCACCATGCTTGATTCGGAGGAGCCTGGAGCCATGGTGGAGCAGGGAGAGCCGGCAGCCATGGCGGGGCAGGCAGAGCAGGGAGCCATGGCGAGGCAGGCAGAGCAGGCAGAACAGGGAACCATGGTGAGGCAGGCAGAGCAGGCATAACAGGGAGCCATAGCAGGACAGACAGTGCAGGCAGAGCAGACAGGAGCAGAGAAATCCACAGTGGAAATAGTGACATCCATAGCAGAGCGGAGTGTTCATAGACCATTTCCTTGACCGTGACATGGCAGGCAGAGAGTTCATAGGAGGACGCCACCCCCTTAGGGGGTTCTGCAGCCGGAGCCGCCAACTCTGGGGGCACTGGCACAAACTCATAGTCAGACGTGGCAGTGAGTTCATGGGTGGACGCCGCCTCCTTTGGAGGATCTACAGCAGAAGCTGACACCTCTGGAGGGCATAGTCGCAAACTCGTGGGCAGAGAAGGTCTCTGGCACAGACCCGTGGACAGACGAGGCCTCAGGAACAGACTCGTGGTCAGGCGAAGCTTCTGGAGCAGACTCATGGACAGACGAGGCCTCTGGAGCAGACTCGTGGACAGACGAGGCTTCTGGAGCACAGTGAGTGGCCCACACGCTCAAAATGGCTACTGCCATTACGGGCAGCACAGTAGATAGTGGGATGCCTGCCGGTCTTGAGGGTGTGGACGCTGTGGACATGTGGCTTGGGAGCGTGGGCTCTGCGTGGCTTGGGATGGCAGCTGATACATGACGAGACACTAGAGGATCAGCTGAAACGTGACGTGGCTTTGGAAGGTCAGTGGGGACCTGGTGAGGTTCTGGCAGGATGGCCGTGGCTTGGCGAGGCCCTGTACTAGCAGCCATGTTGTGAAGAGGTGCTGTTATGTCTTGACTTGACTCAGGGAGGTCTGCTGTGACTTGACTTGACTCAGAGAGGTCTGCCGTGACTTGACTCAGAGAGGTCTGCCGTGACTTGACTTGACTCAGAGAGGTCTGCCGTGACTTGACGTGACTCATGAAGAACAGCTGTATCTTGATCTAGCTCGTGAAGACCAGCTGTGACTTGACTTGGCTCATGAAGGTCAGCTGTGGCTTGACTTGGCTCATGAAGCTCAGCTGTGGCTTTACTTGACTCGGGAACAACAGCAGTAACTTGACTTAGCTCATGAAGATCTGCTGTAACTTGGCTTGGCTCATGAAGATCAACTGTGGCGTGGCTTGGCTTGGCTCGGGGACAACAGCAGCAACTTGACTTGGCTCATGAAGATCTGCTGTAACTTGGCTTGGCTCATGGAAATCAGCTGTGGCTTGGCTTAATATAGACAACCCAGCTGTAACGTGACTTGACTCAGGAACAACAGCTGTAACTTGGCTTGACTCATGGGGAACAGCTGTGTCTTGGCTTGATTCAAGAACTACAGCTGTAACTTGACTTGATTCCAAAGTAACAGCTGTAATTTGACGTGGCTCAGGAAACACAGCTGTCACTTGATTTGGCACTGAACATGCAGCCCTGACTTGACTTGACACCGAAGGATCAGCCATCACTTGATTTGCTTTGGGTGCAGCAGACATGGCAAGATGAGATTTGGATGAGATGATTTTGGGCTGATGAGGCTAATGTGTGGCAGCCATCTTGACTGGGGACTCAGATGGGGCGGCCATCTTGTGAAGAGGCTTGAGGATGGCGGCCATCTTGTGAACAGGCTTGGGGATGGCGGCCATCTTGTGGACTGGCTCTGGGATGGCGGCCATCTTGTGGACTGGCTCTGGGATGGCAGGCATGGCGTGAGCAGGCCCTGGAGCGGCAGGCATGGCATGAGCAGGCTTTGGCTTGGCAGGTATGACGTGAACAGGCTTTGGCTAATTCATCACTTTAGAGCAGTATATTGACTATGCTTTGTTGCTTGCGGGGTCATCATTTACTGTGGGGATCGTGGATGAGGGACCCTGTGATCCTCCAATATTCACTAAGCCAGAGTCTGATCACGTTATGACGACCACTCAAAAGCCTCATCGCACAACATCTTCTGCTCCAAAGCCTGCTCAAGTCACGTCCACCAAGCCAAAGCCTGTTCACGTCATACCTGCCAAGCCAAAGCCTGCTCACGCCATGCCTGCCGCTCCAGGGCCTGCTCACGCCATGCCTGCCATCCCAGAGCCAGTCCACAAGATGGCCGCCATCCCAGAGCCAGTCCACAAGATGGCCACCATCCCCAAGCCTGTTCACAAGATGGCCGCCATCCTCAAGCCTGTTCACAAGATGAATGAATTTTCCCCCCAGGTAACTGGGAGCGAATGGGTTTGTCTAACCCTTGACGAAAAATGTCTTTAAGTGTGATGTCATTAAATGCCACCAAATAACACAGTCCGCAAAAGTCCACAACATAATCTTCAATAGACCGATTACCTTGGCGGAGGCGGAAGAGGCGTGATGCTGGGTCCATGGTTTGATCTGTGTCTCTGAAAGCTGCTGGATCTTTGGGAGGCGAAGTATTCTGTAACAGGACTCGTGGGAAGTGTATAAGATCCAAGTGCAAGCTTTATTTGAACACAGCGTAGTCAGACAGGCAGGGTCAATTTCCAAACAATCAGTGAAACGTAGGCAAGACAAAAGTGTAATCCAATAAAACAGGCAATGAGTCCAAATACCGGTGAGCAGTCCAAAAAAGCAAAATAAACAAGGCTATGAAACTAGGCAAACTATGGCAATGGATCAAGACAAAACTATGACAAAAACAAGACAAAAACTATGACTATAAATCAAAACCATGGAAATAACAAAACCATGGCAATGAAACAGGAAAAACAGTTAGTAGAGTCCACACAGGCAAAACAATACTTCACGGGGCCTGTTTGGTGTAGGCCTCCTTAAATGGCCACCAAAGGAAGTAACCAATGAAGCAGAGGGAGCGGGGACAGTCAGTGTATGGGTGAGGACTCCCTCTGCTGGCGTGGCATTACAGCTATACTGCACATAAATGGTTAAATATGCTATTGCAGACGTGAACTAGTTGGATGATACAACTGAAGCCTAAGAAATAATAAAGATAAACACAAACGTGTTACAACTTGTCTTAACATGTAAACATCATGTTGGAAAGACTACCGGTTACTTGCACTTCTTACCGGTCGCCATAGGTACATGCTAACAACGCGCAAAGATGTGTAGGGAGGTGTTATTACATAGGACTTCATAAAATTCATTTTGTCTTATTGTTTGTAGCTCGAAATATTAATTAATTATGTAATTATTAATTTAATTTAATTAATTATAATTTAATTAATAATTTCAGAATTTAAGATTCAAGTTCATTTAAAATGTTTCGGATATTTTATTCTACAGTTTACTTTTATCTTAATTACTTTTAATAATTAATTCTTATTCATTTTTATTCTATATTTTCTAAATTTCTCTAATGACCTCCTGTAAAACTAGTCCTGTCCGAATAGGGCTATAATTCAATTTTGATATAGTCAAAAATTTACAGTCTCTTCCAAAAACATTGATGACTCATCCATTATACAGATTTTTGTCTAGTCATATGCTGTCTAGAATCTGAATGGAAATCTGAAAAACATGACATTTTGAGCAGAAAGTTGCCACGTTGTGAGTAAAATACAAGCTATTTACTACTTTAAAAAACACAAGCCCTTCTTTGTGTCCTAACCAAAACTATTGTTTCAGTAAATACATTTAAAAAAAATAATTTTGTCCACAAGACAAAATAATCGCTCCATCTTAAAAATGACCCAGTTCAAAAGTTTCTGTATGATTGATTCTAACTGTTGATACCTGTATAATACTGATTTTTTTCTTTTTAGCATTGCAGGTCAAGCAGTCGTGAGGATATAATATCACAACTACCAACTGTATCCATAATGGTGACAAGCCTTTGTATCCTCGAGCCAAACTTTCAAAAGATAAAAGTCAGACTGCACTTCTGGGCTACATGTTACGCCACCATGCGACCATGGCAGGATGTCAAGATTTACTGTATTTGCTTCATGTGCTTCTCCCTGACAGTAGTTTACTCTCCATCAACTACCTTGGGCAAGTATATCATTATATCTTAATGCTGTCTGTGGTGCATATATTGGCTGTTGAGAGACTATACTCTGTCCATTGTGTGCATATAAAGACATTATTATTTAAAAGTGGATAGAAGAAAAGATATACAAATGAACAAACAACACAGCACTAGGAGCTAGGAAAAAAAGAGTTTACTTAATGTACGATAAATGTAAAAATAAATAAATAAATAATTGTACTGTTCAAATTTTTATGGACTATCCTCTTAGCATAAACTAATTTCTGCAGACGCCAGTTCAAAAAATTCATTATCCAAAAATTGTACTTCTGTTTTTGCTACCTATATGATGTGGAGTTATATTTTTTTTTTTTTTTGAGACTTTTGTAACAGAATGGGACTTTCTTCTGTATTACGGCATATAATGTCAAAGACATGCCCTTGTGGGTTCTTAAATATATGCAACGACCCCTCCCTCTCAAAGTCAACTAATAGCTGTCGAGCTTCTTTGTATTTCAGCTCCATGGTGTTGGTATCTGCACTCGTTTCAGAGCACAGTAGTTGTCAGTGATGAAGCTGTGTGTGAATTAACCATTGCAGAGGAATTTCATTGATAATCCATGATATCAGTGGCTTAATACACTTGGACCTGTTGAGGTGTAGTCCGTCTTCCAGTGCCACTTGGATGCTCGTATGTTGACTAATAGGAGAGAGATGGTTCTTGATGATGAGCAATATTGTTAAAGGGATAGTTCGCCCATTTAAGACATGAAGTTGTATGCAATCCTTACCAGCACTATAGTGTATACACGCTGACCCACTCTGTGGTCACCTCCCTGGTCAGAGTTCTGGCCGCTGGAAGTTTTTCAAGAAAGTAGTCCCGGTTAGTTTCCGGGGCCTCAAAACTGTGCGTTTTTATGTGAAAAAATTATATGCGTTTCAAAGCTTGATTAATTTACATCACAAAAAACACTCCAGACAAAATTCATACCTCTGTTTTAATCGGCACTATTTTCTTTCCATTTCCATCAATCTGCGCTGCTGTCAGTGTCAACAGTGCGCACGTTCCGATCAGCTGTTGATAGCGCGACTCGCTGACAACATGTCTGACTACGAAACTTCTGATGATGAAACCAATTTTAGCACAATGTCAGACGGAACAGATGATGATGAAAGTAATTTTAGCACAACGCCAAAGGGATACCTTTATGAACCGGAGTATACCGATGCCGAACTTCAGCAGATGGAGATAGAACGGGAAGAGAGAGAGCGAGAGGACAGAGATGAAGTTGTCCAAGTTGATGCTGGGCCCACAGCTGTAGCAAGAGCCAGGATGAATGACAAATGGTGGTGCACTTGTTCAAATTGTCAAGTTATGCCAACAGAGGTTGAAAGCTATTGCTGTCACGAATGGGAACTCATCATGCCACAGATGCAAAACCTATCGATTGACGAGGAGGCCAACGCAGCGTCTGTCTGCATTACATCCAATGACGTTTTCCCTGCAATGCTAAATGCTGGTGTCCTGGAGACGTTCTTCTACGTACCTAAAATCAATTGGAAAAAGCGACCCAAACCAGCTGGACTTGACGGTCAGATGTCTGCAGAGTAAGTGTGATCTCTCATGTTGCTTTGTAGTTTTTTATTTCAGAATTCGACAACTTCACATTGTATTGACCAGTTGGCTATACAATAGCCTATCTGACTGCATTATTATTATTATTTTACTGAGTGGACAGTAATAAAATTATTAATAAATTATAATAATTTATTAATAATTTTATTACTGAGTTGACACCAAATGTAACTAACCTACATCAACCAATTGAAATACTGTCTTTATACCCAAATGTATCTGCCAATTCATGTCACAATTGGTGCTCAGGGTTTGATGGATACTAGAGTTATTGCGATTATCTATAGGCTATGCATTTCAATCTTACCTCCAGTGTTTCTCCAGACAAATCTTAAGCAGTTATTTTGTTGATTCTGTATAAAGCTCTCCATGCTGTCGTCCAGATTTGAAAAATAACTACAAAGACAAGTACTGTTTTCTAGTTTTCATAAAATATGTACCAGCTTATATGTGTTGTTTGTTTGCTCTTCCAGACAGTACAGGCTTGTTGCCTATCGCATGGTGACAGAATGGGCCCTAAAAGGAGAGAAGCTCGGCAAAGGCCACAGACGTGTTCTTCCCTCATGTGTGGTGGACCTCATAAGAACAAAATATCCATCACCAAATGGACAATATCAAGGGTTCAAGGAGTCAGAAGAAGCAGAGCTTTTGTTTTAGATGTGTCAAAGAAAAATGTTTTATTGAACAGTGTAATATTCAAATAATACATTTTCACATATGTACATGTTGTATGAAAACAGAAATAAAGCCTGTGAATGTTTAATTCCTGTCATCCCTGTTGATTATAAGTTATTTTCGGAAGCGGGATGTATGTTGTGCCACCAGGTTATCTTTGTTTGGCTTTGGAGTGGGTGCAATGTTGACCGGCAGGTTGATTGGAGGATGTATCTGGAACACCTTGTCTCCTAGTGTGACATTTTTGTCAAGCCGCCGTAAAATTACCTGCTGCACCAAGTCTTTCCGGAAGTCTTGTTTTGTTGGCTCATACAGTTTCCTTACAACCCACTGATTGGATTGCCTTGAATGGAAGACGTTGTATTTATCTTTTCCTGTAAATTAGAAGAAGAAATGGATCACTAAAACAGTATTCCCAAATAAAGAAATTGGCCAACAGCACAGCCAAAACAGTGTAACGTGTGAAAGACATGATTATCCACTATAATGTTTCCTAGAAATAATGCCCGGTGGTTGGAAAGAGTAAAGTAATTCATTGGTTTTCTCTTGTGAACTCAAAACCTCTAAAGGTCTAACCCAGTGATAGCATGGCATGACAGGGTGGTTTATACAGTATTCCAATATATATAGATTATCAGTGTTTTAAAAACTAGCAATACATGTATTATGACTTCAATATAGTCCGTTTGTACATATAGTCATTTCAGTTACCAGTTCTGATCAGTGGTAATGGCCATGATGTGCTGTATCTGCCATACTCACCCAACTCAGTGCTGTCATGCTGACGGCCAACATTGTGGTTGTGATCCAAGACACTCAGTTGGATCCTGGCCTGCATGGTGACATACGAGTAGTGCCGTCTCTTCTCTGCATACTTGAGCATAGAGCTATGAAAAACCTCAAGCTCCCCTGACGAAGAAAAAGATTTTATAAGACATTTTCTACTTCACATATCCAAGACATGACATTTTATGTCTGCAAAATTATTTCTAATGCTATGAGGGAAAAAATATATATTTGCCTTATTGGAACACTTGCTAATGCACATTTATTTTAGCAAAGGACAGATGCAACATCATATACGCATTTTCCTTCAAGTGGGGCCCTGATTCCCTGTCAAAAGTCAAATAGCCGCAATACACAGGTATGTAATGTAGGGACACACATGATCAACTAAGGACTACTCATAGGAGTAGTCAAACGTACCCATGTGTTTGAACAGTGTCAACTGATTGAGGTCTTTCAAGAGGTATTTGTCAAGTACAACAGCCTTGAGAGCGTTGTAGGCGCTACAATCATTTGCCAGCCATTTTTTTCTCCTTTGCTGCTCCTCAGAAAGGTCTTCATGGTAGCACTGGTACTCCTGGCCATCATCTTCCCAGCGGTGGATGCCACACACATGATGCAAGATAGAGGTCCACCGGCGTCTCAATTCCTATTGTTTTTGTTTGTTAAAAAGAGACACTGTTTAGCAAATTACACAAGACAATGAAAATCCGTTCATCCAATGATGAACACCGGCTATTAGATTACTATCACAATTGCTGGCAAGTGGCAGTTGTGATTTAAAAATCTAGAACAGATGTTGAGGTGAAAAACATCTAACAATTGCATTATAAAGTAAAATGAGTCTTTTTAGATTTGAGTAATTTACTTCTGAATGCCTATATGACATCAGGTTGTAGAATAAACTAAACTCCACCTTCTCATCTCCACCACAAGAGCTGCACGACCACCAGAAGTGATTTCCCAGAGACTTCACCCATGGCTGCAAGTCCCGGTTTTCTTTTTTCTTTGCTGCTGCACTTGCCTTCTTCACGCCTACATTTTTTGTAAAAGAAAAAAAAAAAAAAAGAAAAAGGGGGGAAAAACCCTGATGATTAATTTATGAGAAATTGATGGGGAAGTCTACAACAGCTTCCTTTACTTGTAATTCTATATGCACAAGTTCCCCAACTGCTTCCTTCAATTTATATATGCAAAACTTCCCCAATAGTGTAGCTAGCGAATAAAACACATATGCTGAAACAACTAATAATACCTTTTGCAACATGCCATGGATCAAACTCATGCCTGAGGTTAGGGTAGGACTCCCTCATGATCTTCCGTAATGAAGGATGTCGGTCAGTGGTAACAACATCAACACTAACTCCAGAGTCCAGCAGACGATCCAGTCCCCTCCGGAAACCAACAGCCTCCATCGCGGGTGAACTTGAAGCCTCTGATACCTTTGTTGAAAATGGAGGCAGAAGAGAAAGACGTGCAGAAAAGGCACACAAAATCATAAAACGATGACACTATAAAAGAGGCGAAATTACTCCATTTTAAAATAGAATTTATTTTACCTGGATTAGATCAGACATGATGATCTTTTTTGTTGAGTCATCCATAAAGCTGTAGGTAGTGTACTTAGCACTGTAGCCTGGAGAATCAGATCTGGAATATTAAAAAAGGGAAGTGCCTTGTAAGATGCTTGAAAATGATGTAATTGTAATAACATAAGTGCACAATCTCAGTCATACAATACCCAAAACATAAAATATACCTTGCATCGCCTCCAATGTCTGTGTGTCCACCTGCACATGCAGTGTCCTGAAGCTCTGACAAAATTGACTCTTGCATGTCAGTGTACGCCTGATGAACCACAGGTATCAGATAAGTAGATTGGAGTGAATAGTATGACGTCTTCTTTGGCAGTTGTAAATTGATGAGATCAGCCCACTCTTGAATTTCTGTCTGTGTGGTTCCGGTAAAAATAATGGCTGCTGAAGATACCAGGTTATTCTCTGGCATTCCACGGATCTCAGGACAAGATCGCCACACTCCCTTATGTTGATTCAGGCATGTCCATTCCACCTTGATCATGGATCCATTACTCACTGTGGTCTTCTCATCAATGGCTGCACTGCAAGTGTGACAAGTTGTAAAAAGTTCCATAAGGGCTGACTCGTTCACAATCCACTTTCTCTCTGACCAGTCGCCTTGCTGGTCTGCAGTCACACTCACATCTGAGGAAGATGATGTAGAGCCACTCAGTGGAAGAAATGTGCTGTCATCAGCTGCTTCTATGGAACTCAAACTTGTATCCAGTGTCTCAGATGCAACCGCAGAGCTTGGGCACATTGACTTTGAATGAAGAAAAACATAGAGAAGTCAAATTGAAGTGTTTGTGTTGATTTACTGAATGTTGGTCACAAACATGGCTGATAGGTGCATGCACCGTGTTTCTTTTAAATAATGTGTTCTTTGTGGATGTGTACTTTGTCAGGATTATGACAAAATGTGTCAAAAAGATGGAAATGTGTGCTTACCTGCGACTCTTTCCAAGTGGGGGGTAGGGCTGTATAAGTGCCAGAGGTTGATGGCCTTGTTCCTCGAATTGCTTCAGCAGGGCTTGTGAGAATCAAGGTCAAGTTTTTTTTTTTCCTCAGAACACTTCCGAGGTGTTGACTGTAGGAGTCCAGAAAACACTTCATATTCGGGGTCACCACTGCTAGCCTCTGTCGGTGCTGTTTCAGCCGTAGTGGGTGCAGACATGCGTACCTTGGTAAACACAAGATCAAATCAAATGTTATTGATTGCAACACAAAACTTCAATTGTGTGTGTGTTCAATCAAATAGTTTTCTCAGCAAATTGTACCTGTATCCCTATATACTGTTTTTATATTAGACCTCTTTTCACGTGATTTCCACTGGAGTCTAAAATTCAGATTGTTTACCGTACAGTTTAGACATGGGATCTCCAACTCCAGTCCTCGTGAGCTACTGTCTTGCTGGTTTTAGATGTTCCTCTGATGCAACACACCTGACTCAAAGCAACGGGTAATTAGCAGGCTTGTTCAGAATGTCTCATTTGAGAAAGGTGTCCTGTCATAGGGAAACATCTAAGACAGGGGTGGGGAACCCTGGTCCTCGAGGGCCGCAGTCCTCTAAGTTTTTCATACAACCCTGCTTCACAACACCTGACTCAAATCAAATGGATCCAACAGCCAATGAAGTTCTGCACAATCACTAGTTAGTTTGAATCAGGTGTGTTTGCGCAGGGAAACATGGAAACCTTGCAGGATGAGGGCCAAGGTTCCCCACCCCTGGTCTAAGAGCTGCAGGAATGTAGCTCACGAGGACCGGAGTTGGAGATCCCTGGTTTAGACCTATCTGTATGTGACTTCAAGCACACTTATAAACACGATGATACCGACACAGGTTCCGCATAGTTACAGACAATAACAGCAATAGCGAAGCATCATATTTTGTTGTGTTATATAGATTCAATTAAATTCATTAGTAAAGACATTTGCCGATTTTCTCACCACATAGACAGTCGATTGTTGTCAATGCTATCATTGCCCCGGTTAGCATATTCTCAGTGTAGCCTAAAAATTGACGTTAGCTTCAAAATAAACCTGTCGTATGCGACATAAAATTAGTAAATAGAGCTTACCCATGGTACTGGTACAGCAGAACTCTTTAAAATCCGTTTTTTGCTTTTTCCTCCTTGGTTGGGGATGTAATCGTCTTCGCTGAAGTGAGCACTGCACACACGAAAATCCTTGATACTGGATATTTTAGCTCCTGCAGAATAGCCGATGGCAACCAGCCAAAGCTGTCTCATAGCTATATCCGATACAGGAAAACGATGGAATCTGAACAGTGATCCCGGCACATTCTTGTGGTCACAACCTGGGAATTTACAAGTTCGCACCATTGTTAATTTTCTACTTTTTACGTCGTTGTCATTCGAGTGTGTAAACACTATGGAACAGCTGATCGGAACGTGCGCACTGTTGACGTTGACAGCAGCGCGGATTGATGGAAATGGAAAGAAAATAGTGCCGATTAAAACTGAGGTATGAATTTTGTCTGGAGTGTTTTTTGTGATGTAAATTGATCAAGCTTTGAAACGCATATAATTTTTTCACGTAAAAACGCACAGTTTTGAGGCCCCGGAAACTAACTGGGACTACTTTCGTGAAAAACTTCCAGCCGCCAGAACTCTGACCAGGGAGGTGACCACAGAGTGGGTCAGCGTGTATACACTATAGTGCTGGTAAGGATTGCATACAACTTCATGTCTTAAATGGGCGAACTATCCCTTTAAGAGTAGTAATACTATTAAAATACATTAAAACGATACCCATTCCTACTGCTAAGTCCACTTACACCTCCTTTCTTTTAGTGTGGCCGTGACAATCTTATGTTCAGGTGTTGTGAGGAAAGATTACAAATATACCAATGAACTGCTGCATTACTTTGTAGAAAAAGGTCTGAGACTATGAACAGGAGTTCCTTGTGTACAACACACATGCCATGCTGCATATAGCAAGTGATGCTGACAACTTTGGTTGTCTGGAAATAAAGTGTCTGGCATATAAAGAAATACAGAGAGTACAACAGACTGCAAAGAAACGAATACCTGACATTGGCATTTTCATTCCGGTGGTGAACGTTTCACAGGCACTTCCAGAACAACAGTTACACTAGGAGAGTATGAACTCATTCATCCAAAAGAACACAAATTAAATCCCTCCACTGCCGTCCCTATAGTTTGAGGTAGAAAATGATTGCCTACATTGGAAAATTAACACAGTGCGGGCCTGAACACTGGGCTAAACATTTAAACTTTCTAGACCTAGTAACCCAATAGGTGGCTCACACAAATTAACTGTTAATCTTTCCAAAATGTTTAAGTTAATTCCAGAGCAGAACTCAGTTCTTTTGAAAGGTCTCTCCTTTGTACCAGCAAGTTTACAAAAATATCTGTGAGCGCAATAAGCCGACTCACTAGCTTAGGACTTCCGAGTTCTTTTGTACTCAACACAAAAAAGGTCAGTGAATAAAAGTCTTGAATCCAAAGTTCTTCGTTTGACTGTTTAATTATAAATCTTAAAGCATAAAAACTTAGGACATTTACTTTTCTTACAAATTAACTTGCAGTTTTGCATAGGTCAAAAGACTGTGTTGCTCAAAAGTCCAGTGGCTTCTGACTGATTTGCGGGGTTCTATTTCTTTCATACTAAATCTAACAGCCAATCAAATTACGTTATGCTACATCACTGGTTAACTGTTTATATTCCAATTTCTACGTTTCATTTGCAACACAGGCTTTATTTCAGATTTTACTAAATAAACTCAAAATATTATTACTTCCATAGAAATGGCTTCTACATATCCCGGTCCCTAATTGACTAGGCCTTAACATATCAATTATCAACTTAAATTTAAACTGAAGTCATTTACACTCCTAAATTTAGCACTTTCTTAATTTCTTTTAGCAAGAACCTTCTTCGTTTCACAGGAAAGTATTTAAAGGTAAACATTAACTGGTAAGTATTAACAACTAAATACTTCTCACAGACTATTCAATTGGTAGTTTCTATTCTATTCAAGTCTTTCTCTTCTATCTTCAGTCTTCTCCCTGCAACAAACAAAGTTTAGTTATGGGTCTTTGAATGATGCTGGTCTTCGTCCGAACTTCAGCACTTCTGACAATGCCTTTGGAGTCGGGCATCACCCTCATAATTCTGCCTAACATCCAGGAGTTTCTTGGCAGGAACGAATCTGCGACGAGGACAACATCTCCAACCTTGAAACTTCTCTTTAAGCCAAGCCATTTTTGTCGTTCTTGCAGAAGCGGTAGGTATTCGTGAGTCCACCTTCGCCAGAACAGATCCGCCATATATTGTATTTGTCTCCAGCGCCGGCGGGCGTAGACATCATCCTTAGTGAACACACCAGGTGGAAAACTAGGCTGTGTTTTCAACACGAGCAGATGGTTCGGCGTCAGCGGCTCGAGGTCACTGGGGTGATCTGTGTTCATGGTTAAAGGTCTCCCATTAATGATGCTCTCAACTTCGCATAAGAGAGTGTGTAGTCCTTCATCTTCTAAGAGCTGTTGCTTCACAACAGAGTTCAGCACTTTTCTCACTGTGCGGATTTGACGTTCCCAGATACCGCCGTGGTGAGATGCAGCAGGTGGGTTAAAAATCCATTGCACACCCTTTCTCATCATGACTTCACTGATGCGAGACTGATCCAGTTTTGCCAATGCCTCACGCAGCTCTCGTTCAGCACCGACAAAGTTGGTGCCATTGTCGGAACGAATAATTGACACTTGACCTCTTCTGGCTTGAAAGCGCCGTATGGCATTAATACATGAATCAGTGTCAAGAGAATGGGCTACTTCTATATGCACTGCCCTGACAGTTAAACATGTGAAGAGCACTCCATAACGCTTAACCTTTGCACGTCCTCTTCTGACCTCGAAGGGTCCAAAATAGTCGACACCCGTGTTGGTGAAGGGTGGTTTGTCAGGGAGCAGACGGTCTTGAGGCAGATCCGCCATTTTCTGTTCTCCTGCCTTGGCATGCAGTCTTCTGCAGAGGTTGCACTCTGAAATCACTTTTCTTGCTGCTGCATTGGCTCTTGGTATCCAATACTGTTGTCGCAATATGGCTAAGACGTGGTTCCTACCTCCATGTCCACACTCTTAATGAATGTGATGGAGAATGAGGTGAGCTATTCTGTGCTGTTTATGCAGAATGGCGGGATGCTTGGCCTCTTCAGGCATCGCCGATCTGTTCAAACGTCCTCCTACTCTCAACACATCCTCTTGCAAGTATGGATCCAGTTTAAAGATAGAACTGTTCTTTTTCACATGGGAGCCTGCCAACTGCAAAGCTTCTATCTCCTCCATGTAAGTTTGTCTTTGACTGTATTTAACCAGTTCAACTTCAGCTCTGGATAGATCTTTCACGGTAAGTATTCTTTTTTCTAGGTTTTTCTTGTACATCATCATTTGTTGCTCAACTATAGATCTGCATTTCTCTGGATCATTCTCATTCTGCTGCATGTTCTCCTCAAACTCTTTTCTCTTCTCGCTCAGGTGCCTCAACGTCCTTCTCAATTGCAAAATCCAGGCTGCCGCCTTTTTTAACTTATGCCAACTGGAGTAATATTCAAAGAGCTGATTCAGTGGATCTGTGCACTCGTTTGAGTTTGTGCATGTCACTGCAGCGGATGTCTTCACCTCAACATCTTCTTCAGTCAGGGAAGGCCACTGTTCAGGTTGCTTCGGCCATTCAACTTCTTTTCGCAGGAAACTAGGCCCCTGAAACCAGCTCTTACTTTCCATGAAGCTCTGGATCTTCAAACCTCTGGAAGCCTGATCCGCTGGGTTTTGTGAGGTGTTGACATACTTCCACTGAGAAGAGGTAGTTGCTTCTCTAATGAAAGAGACACGGTTGGCTACAAATGTCTTGAAACGAAGGGCATTGTTTACAATGTACTTTAGTACTGTTGTACTATCCGTCCAGAAGACCGACTCCAACAGGGGAACTTCAAGTTCTTCTTTCAACATCCGATCAATCTTGACTGCAACCATTGCTGCTGTCAACTCCATTCTTGGGATCGTGATCTGTTTGAGTGGAGCGACTCTGGACTTTCCCACCAAGAATGATACATGTTTCTCACCCCGGTCATTTGTCAGCAAGAGATACGACACAACGCCATATCCATCTTGACTAGCGTCCGAGAAATTGTGAATTTGAGCAGCATTTGTGGGTCCAAATTCAGGGGGTTTGAAACATCTGTTCAGACGGAGTTCTGAAAGCTTGTCTAAGTCTGTCAACCACTTCATCCATGTCCGACATTCCTTTTCATGGATCTCTTCGTCCCAACCTTTTTTCTTTTGACAGAGATCTCTTAAAATGAGCTTGATGGGTAGTAGGAGTGGTGCCAAAAAACCCATTGGGTCATACACCGAACTGACTACAGATAAAATACCCCGTCTTGTGCATGGCTTGTCCGGCAGATTTATTTTGTACCTGAAGCTGTCAGAACTTGTGCACCACTGCATACCTAATGCCCGCTCCACTGGTAACTCATCATGCTCTAACATGAGATCTTTGACTTTAGTTGCTCGTTCGTGGTCAGGAATGGAACCCAGCAGGGCTCTGCTGTTGCTGACCCACTTGGTTAAATGGAAACCACCACTGGCGCACAACGTCATCAGCTCCCTCACAAGAGCAATGGCTTCATCTTCTGTGGCTACTGACTTCAAACAGTCATCCACATAGAAGTTTTTGAGGACTGTCTGTGTGGCTTCTGGGGTACTCTTTGATGCTGCATCTTCCGCTGTTCTTCTTAATGCATAAGACGCACAACTAGGAGATGATGTAGCACCGAACAAATGCACACACATTCTATACTCTTCTGCTTCCACATTCAGATTACCACCTGGCCACCAGAGAAAGCGTAACATATCCGCGTCAGTGTCTGGAATCCGCACCTGGTAAAACATGGACTCTATATCTGCCATCATGGCTACAGACTCCTGTCTGAATCTCAACAATACTCCGATGAGGGTGTTAGTTAAGTCAGGCCCTTGCAACAACTGGTCATTTAGCGACACACCTTGGTAAGTTGCCGCACAGTCAAAGACGACTCTGAGTTTCCTCTTTTTTGGATGGTAAACCCCGTGGTGTGGAATGAACCATACTCTTCCATCACTGCGAATCAACTGTTCTTTTGGAATCCTTACAGCGTAGCCCTTTTTCAGTATGTTGTCCATAAAAACCTTGTACTCTTGAAAGAAACCTGCATTCCTACTGAACTTCCTCTTCAAAGAGTTAAGCCTCTGTTCAGCAATACCACGGTTGCATGGCATCTTCACCTGGTCATCCTTCAAAGGCAACTTAATGCAGAAGTGACCATCCACAAGCTGAGCTGATGTTGTCACCGTATGCATGAACTGTTTGTCATGTTGTGACTGTTCTCGCCTGTCGTCGCATCTTCTTTCTGGAAAATCTGCATTGTAGTGCTTCATCAGCATGTCTTCGACGCTTATAACCGAGATACGATTGACAAGGAAACTTTGTCTGTTGTCATCATCTAATTCCTTTTCTTGGCATCTGCTGATTGGTCCATTGACAACCCAGCCAAGAGCTGTCTTCACAGCATATGGTCCATTGTTCTGGCTATTAATAATCTCCCATGGCTCCATGGCTTTGTACGCATTGACTCCGATGAGCAGACCAACTTCTGATTCAAACGTTGGGAGATGGACTCGACTCAGGTAAGACCACTTCTCCAAATCTTTTTTCTGTGGGATGTTGGCCTTTTTTGCAGGTATATCTGGCTGAGTATACACAGTGGGAAGCTGAATGTAATCTTGCTCCTCTAAGCCACATACCTCCAGATCTGTAAGTTCATAGCTATTTACTTTCTGTTCTTGTGATATAGTACGAAGCAGGAGCTCTGTCTTTCTGCCTCTTATATTCAACTTCTTTGCCAACTCTTCAGTGCAGAAAGTCGCTGTACTTCCTTGATCCAGGAAAGCATTGGTCTTGATTATCTTTGTGTCTTTCTTGTGTTTTATCTGCACAGGTACGATGGGAAGAATACACTCACTGTTCCCGGCCCCAGTATGGTCACCTTTTCTGCACCCTGCACACACAAGAGCACTTGTGACTTCACTCGTGCTTTGTGACCTGTCGTCTGCACTGTTGTTCTTTGATGAAGCATCTTCCTTAACAACATGCAGGATAGCTGGGTGCTTGAATGAACAATCTGGACAAGAGGCCTTTTTTTTACAGTCCTTGGACATATGACCTGCTGTCAGACACCCAAAACAAAGGCCGTTCCTTTTCAAGAACTGAATTCTTTCTTTCAGAGGCTGCTCCCGAATCTTGTTGCATACATTTAGTGCATGGTTACTCTGACAGTAAAGACAGGGACTTTGAAATACACTTGTTGACTTGGCTGCCAAAGGTTTCTTTTCAGGTTGGCTTTTACTGACATTATTTTCGGTAGCAGACACATTCACAGCAAAGCTACTTCTTTTAGACTCACTTTTTCTAATGCTTGGTTGCCTTTTTGAGCTGTTCCGACTACTTGAAGTGGAGTCCAGGATATCCCCAAACAGCGGGTCATTGGCAACCTTTGCTTGTCGGTACACATATTCCACTAAATCAGGAAACCTGGCTCTTTTTCTTGTTCTTTCTTGAATGTCATAAGCATAACTTCTCCATCTTTCTTTCAGTTTGAATGGAAGTTTGGATAAAATGGACTTCATATTGGTAGGATTGTTCATTTCGTCCATGTAATCCACGTCATTTATTGTGTTACAACATCCAACCAAGAACAAAGCAAAAGCATTCAATCCTTTTCTGTCTTCCGGCCTTATCTGAGGCCATTCCATAGCCTTCTTGATATAAGCTGTAGCAATGGTTATTTCATCTCCATAGTGACGATCAAGCAGTTCTCTGGCTTCTTTATAAGCTCTGTCGGGTTTCATGTGCTCACAGCTCCGAATGAGATCAAGTGGCTCTCCACTCGTGAACTGTTCAAGGTAGTACAGCCGGTCCTGATGACTGTCTGTCTTACTGTCGATAGCATGCTCGAATGCCCTTATAAAAGATCTGTAAGTCAGAGGATCTCCTGTAAATGTGGATATGTCTCTTTGAGGGAGTTGAGACAAATTCTGTTGTTTAATGAGCATCTCAGTGACTTCGTTTTGACGCTGTAACACTTCGTGCAGGCTATCTGTAGAAAAATCAGTGTGATCATGAGGATTAAGATGTGGCGTGCTGCTAACAGCATCAAACCTTGACGATGACTTTCTTCTATCTGAAGCACCAACTTCAGTGGCTGACTTTGGATTGAATGTAAAGGATGTCTTACCAGCTCCATGATGCACGTGATCATCTACCTCGTGTTTTTCTTGTCTACACATCAGGGGTTCAAATCTGGGTCCTGAAGGTAGCTCTGATAAATCACGTTTAAATTCATGAAAATCTTCAAATTCTTCGTACACCTTCAGTTTGGCATCTGAAGCAGCAAGCTCAGTTTCAAGCTCCAACTGCTGTTTTCTAATTCTCAAGCGAGTTTCTTCCTGCTCTATTGCTTCTCTCTTTTTCATTGTTGCAGCTTTTGCTAACAGTGCTTCCCGTTCAGCTTTAATTCTCAGTATTGCAGAAGTAGTACTGGAAGTCCGGCTTACCACGGAGTTAGCTTTGGATACACTATCATGTGGCCTAATATCATCTTCCTCATCTTTCAGGACATCTGCAATCCATTTGTTTGTGTCTTCTATAAACTGCTGAAATTCCGAAAATCGGTTCTCATAAGCATCTTGATCCGCTTTCTTATCATCTTCATCTATTAACTCACACAATTCTTCGTTAATCCGTTCGTACTGTTTTAAGCATCTTTCGAACCGTAGCAATTCTTCATCTTTAATGAAATTAACATTGTGTTCATTTTCCTTCAATTTGGCTAAATTATTCTTCTGTTTGGTTATTTGTGCCAACTTTCCCTTTCGTTCTCCTTTGAGCCTGTGTATTTTCTCCTCTACAGCCTTTTCTGTGGGCTTTGGCGCCCTCTTTTGGTCAACACACGCAGCTGCGCTTTCATCTGCCATGTCACTTTTTAATCTTCACACAAAACTGTCACAATTCTCAGCTTCTAATCTTCTTATAAACACTCGTTTAAAAGAGTCACTGATGTGCAGGATTTATCTATGTAAAGTTCTATTACTTTCAGGATGCAATATCCAGTGAACACTTACTGTCACTTTTAGACGATGGCTAATAGAGTCATGAAGAAAATATCAGACCTGTTCCAGGGAATGTCTCATTTAGCCGACGACTCACTCTCTAGGTAAGCTACCTCTGGCTTTCTTTTGCTGCAACGTAGTTTCTGTCCGTATTGGTCTTTTGTATTTGTTAGCAGCCGCAAGCAGGTTTCCCTCACATCGGCCCGCTGGATTAGTTCGCCGACATCACGAGTGTCTTTTCTTTAGCGATCTTCTAACGCGGCTCTTCTTTCGAACTTTACTCGCTATTTTGACTATGTCGAGCAGTCTTTTGACTTGAATGTGAGCGCAATAAGCCGACTCACTAGCTTAGGACTTCCGAGTTCTTTTGTACTCAACACAAAAAAGGTCAGTGAATAAAAGTCTTGAATCCAAAGTTCTTCGTTTGACTGTTTAATTATAAATCTTAAAGCATAAAAACTTAGGACATTTACTTTTCTTACAAATTAACTTGCAGTTTTGCATAGGTCAAAAGACTGTGTTGCTCAAAAGTCCAGTGGCTTCTGACTGATTCGCGGGGTTCTATTTCTTTCATACTAAATCTAACAGCCAATCAAATTACGTTATGCTACATCACTGGTTAACTGTTTATATTCCAATTTCTACGTTTCATTTGCAACACAGGCTTTATTTTAGATTTTACTAAATAAACTCAAAATATTATTACTTCCATAGAAATGGCTTCTACAATATCGATGAATACTCAAATTAGAAAGAAAGAAAAAAAAAAAAAAAAAAAAAAAAAAAAAAAAACTTTCATTCACCTGTGGATCAGATTGGACACCCACATTAGCTAGTCTCTCTAAACAAATTACTGTACATACAAGCACCTTAACTGGGGAAATATAGCCACACCAAATCCATCCATAGGTGAAAGGAAGGCAATAGATGAACTTAAGTATAACAGAGACATAGTAATAAAACCCACGGACAAAGGAAATGCAGTGGTCATTATAGATCAAGATCAATATTTCTGGGAAAGACAGAGGCAGCTTAATGTAGCTCAACATTATCATCCCTTGAGTGAGCACATTTATATCCAGAAACAATGAAGGAAGTAAGGCAAACTTTGCAAGAAATGGTTCTATCTTTTACCAAAAATATATAAGGAACCCAAAAGTTGGAGTATACCATTTCAAATTCCACCTGGAAGACCGAACAGTGTTTTGTCAGTCTTTCAGACTGTAGCAGTGAAACATACTACACAGCTGAAAATGTGGAATATACTCCATTTCTCAAAGACATCCTAGCTATCTCAAAGACACTTCATGTACTTTTTAATATTTTATAGAAAAAATAAGTTATCCGTTAATTTTCTCTAATGCCGATATATGTGTAGCACCCCCTACCTTCTCTTTGACCAGTTTAGTAAGGGGCAGCACCAGGTTCAATAATCTAGTGCCTAAGAGATGTTGTATTAAGGCCCCTCTGATGTCACTAAATGAAATATTTCTCTTTCAGAAAGTACGTTGAATAAAATCTATGCCAATGCATCTTCACTGAGTCAAGAATAAACTCTTTTGAATTAATGAAACACTTGAATAAGTAGAAAAAGGTACAGAATTTAATTAAAGTAATGGGTCAAAGCAACAAGTTTCACGTGGTGAAGTAATCACACAATCAAAAAAGATCTCACGTTTGGAAGATATTTAGCCCAAGAGGGGAAATGTCACAGACTCTGAATTACTAAATTGACCACGATGTCAAATACACTTGGAACAAACTGCACAACAAACTCACTTTGAGTGTAAAGTATCACTTTAAATTCTCACAGAATCCTAAACGCGCTGAATAACACTGTATAAACTGCTATTGAACTCTTGTGGGACCACACATACACACAAATCAGTCACTCACAACCCACCCCGTTGCAGGCCTGGAACGTAGCTCGTGTTCGTGGTGGCCAGAGAAACTGACAATTGGCCCCTTCACTCTCCTGAGCACAAATAAATCAACAACACTACCTCAATTTCAGGTTCGAGTCAAATCACGATGGGGAATCCTGTGTTAGGCCTCCGGCAGATCCACGTCCTGCGCTGTCCAGGGCCACCGGCGTGGGTCACCCTCCAACGCAGCCAGAGGAACCCCAGACCGCACGGTGATCTGGGGCGCTATCTGGTCTCCCTCGATCCAAACACGCGACGAATACTTGTTAATTTCAGTCCTTGTGTTCTTCTTTCAAGTTGTTTTTCAGGATAACTTAAAGCTCAGTCTGATTAAACGCTATTTACAAGCGAATGACGTAACCGCAATGGCGGAAAGCAATACACGGAGAACTCGGATAGAAAACAACAAAATAAACGGCACAACCTGAGAATACACACTCACTATATACACTGCAAAGTATTAATACGATGGTTTATCGATTAACTCACTGTAATTACTCCAATCTGTATTTCAATCGTTCTGATCAACTCGTTCATAGCTGCACATTTACTGTCTCTCTTCTCCTCCTTTTTAACCACTCGCCATTCTCTATTATCCTGGGAGAGAGGGTCTTAACACATACAAACCAATGAAAATAAAGACAATCTAACTTGTAGTGCAAAACCACGTTTTTCCACCTGTACACACCCATCAACCTTGCTACCCATAACGGCATTCTTAAAGACACAAGCACACATATATTGTGACTTGAAAATAAAGCGTTAGACTTAATATTTTAGCTCTGAATGAGAGCACAAATTAACAAACAGTAAATGAACACTATAACCCACAACTTTCTAGGATTACATTCTAGTGGGTTACATATTTAATATACAGTGGGTACGGAAAGTATTCAGACCCCCTTAAATTTTTCACTCTTTGTTATATTGCAGCCATTTGCTAAAATCATTTAAGTTCATTTTTTTTCCTCATTAATGTACACACAGCACCCCATATTGACAAAAAAAACACAGAAGTGTTGACATTTTTGCAGATTTATTAAAAAAGAAAAACTGAAATATCACATGGTCCTAAGTATTCAGACCCTTTGCTGTGACCCTCATATATTTAACTCAGGTGCTGTCCATTTCTTCTGATCATCCTTGAGATGGTTCTACACCTTCATTTGAGTCCAGCTGTGTTTGATTATACTGATTGGACTTGATTAGGAAAGCCACACACCTGTCTATATAAGACCTTACAGCTCACAGTGCATGTCAGAGCAAATGAGAATCATGAGGTCGAAGGAACTGCCTGAAGAGCTCAGAGACAGAATTGTGGTAAGGCACAGATCTGGCCAAGGTTACAAAAAAATTTCTGCTGCACTTAAGGTTCCTAAGAGCACAGTGGCCTCCATAATCCTTAAATGGAAGACATTTGGGACAACCAGAACCCTTCCTAGAGCTGGCCGTCCGGCCAAACTGAGCTATCGGGGGAGAAGAGCCTTGGTGAGAGAGGTAAAGAAGAACCCAAAGATCACTATGGCTGAGCTCCAGAGATGCAGTCGGGAGATGGGAGAAAGTTGTAGAATATCAACCATCACTGCAGCCCTCCACCAGTCAGGGCTTTATGGCAGAGTGGCCCGACGGAAGCCTCTCCTCAGTGCAAGACACATGAAAGCCCGCATGGACTCCAAGATGGTGAGAAATAAGATTATCTGGTCTGATGAGACCAAGATAGAGCTTTTGGCCTTAATTCTAAGCGGTATGTGTGGAGAAAACCAGGCACTGCTCATCACCTGTCCAATACAGTCCCAACAGTGAAGCATGGTGGTGGCAGCATCATGCTGTGGGGGTGTTTTTCAGCTGCAGGGACAGGACGACTGGTTGCAATCGAGGGAAAGATGAATGCCGCCAAGTACAGGGATATCCTGGACTAAAACCTTCTCCAGAGTGCTCAGGACCTCAGACTGGGGCGAAGGTTTACCTTCCAACAAGACAATGACCCTAAGCACACAGCTAAAATAACGAAGGAGTGGCTTCACAACCACTCCGTGACTGTTCTTGAATGGCCCAGCCGGAGCCCTGACTTAAACCCAATTGAGCATCTCTGGAGAGACCCAAAAATGGCTGTCCACCAACGTTTACCATCCAACCTGACAGAACTGGAGAGGATCTGCAAGGAGGAATGGCAGAGGATCCCCAAATCCAGGTGTGAAAAACTTGTTGCATCTTTCCCAAAAAGACTCATGGCTGTATTAGATCAAAAGGGTGCTTCTACTAAATACTGAGCAAAGGGTCTGAATACTTAGGACCATGTGATATTTTAGTTTTTCTTTTTTAATAAATCTGCAAAAATGTCAACAATTCTATGTTTTTCTGTCAATATGGGGTGCTGTGTGTACATTAATGAGGAAAAAAAATGAACTTCAATGATTTTAGCAAATGGCTGCAATATAACAAAGAGTGAAAAATTTAAGGAGGTCTGAATACTTTCCGTACCCACTGTAGATATTGATAGTTTATATGAATATAGAAATTCAAGCATTTCAGATATATATAGAAAAGTTAACAGATAAAAACAGACCAGTACATACTTAAACAGCTTGAATTAAATCTAACAAAGAATGATTTCGAATTTAACTCCAAGTTGCACCTCCAAAAAGGGAACAGCGATGGGCAAAAACTTAGCACCATCGTACGTGAACATCTTCATGGCTTGGGAAGAAATAGCATTGTCTTTTCCTATAAAACCTTTTGCATACTATCGATATATAGGGTATATGGACTCATTCGAAGGAGGACTTTGTTGCTTTTGCTTTAACCTAAAGATGCTATGTGAAAGTTTGAAACAGAAAATAGTGGTTTTCATCTAGCCACTTTCTTGCTAAAGAAAACACATTTTTACTTAAATTAATCAAAATGGATTTATAACAATTCGGACCAAACTCTTCGTATATACCACCACTTCCTGGAAAATTGGGTCTTGTAAATACTACACCCCATTACGGTGGGACTAAAACAAGTACTAAACAGATCACAGATCTATAGGCTACAGCAATCTTGGACATATTTTAACACATTTTTAAAATGTTAAGTTTTAAAAAGTAAAATTGATTTTTGTTCATAAATATACTGTCATTAAACATTTTAATGTTTCACAAGTAAAAAAAAAAGTCAATATTTTGACAGTTTTTTTTTTTTATTTTTCACTGAAAGATACCCCATAATAATTTTAAACAGCTTTACTGTAGATACAATGACTCTATATGGTAACACATCATTTTGATGGTCTCTTTTGAACATTCTGTTGACCTGGTTAGCAAAATTTGTCCCTTGCTTCAGTTCTGGCCCACTATACGACTGGGTCCTTGGCCCAAAACCAGCCCATACACTGCAAACCAACACATACAATTTCATCCGGCCCACTCCCTGTAAATTGACCTGTTGTTTTATGTGGCCTAGACTCGGCCTAGACTCGTCCCCAGGCCAGATCTGACTCTGAAACGGCAATGAAACGCAAATACAACCATTTAAAAAGTTTAACGGCTTTTATTATAAAATTCCCAAATACACTTTAATATAAACATATAATAACAATGAACAAACACACTACAATACAAACATTAACAACACTTTTAAACCATAAAATACTACGTAAATTATATTTGTTCTATTATTACAAAAAAAAGAAATAATAATAATGATAAACATAATCATGCAGAAAACAGTGATGTCATCATCCAGGCCAGTTCAGTTCATATCTAATGGTGTCAGTACAGTCACGTCAAAAATATTGCTGAATATTAAGTTTCCCCTACCAAGCAAGCCAAAGGCAACAGTGGCAAGGAACCCAAACTCCATCAAACTCCTCAGGTCAGATGAACAAAAGTGAAACCATGCGAGTATTATACCAAACTATAATGGCATAGACTAGGCCTACCAAGTTATATTAAAATCAATTCTTCCTGACATGTGTATATATAACAACACAATATAGATGACTCAAATTAAATTGCTTACCTTTCTGGAGCTGAACATTTCCTCCCAAACAGTACTGCATTTCAGCCAGAATCGGCCCGAGTGTGCTTACTATCTCGGTAAGTAATATTGCACCTACATAATCAACTAATTCTCATTAGAGTATTAGTAGACTGTCTGCTTAATATCTGTTAACTCTTTATTGTGATTGTGTCTCCCAACAGACATTATACTAAGTAACTTTGCAAGTACATGTCAGCTTACTATGACCCTAACCCTACCAGTTTACTAACACTCTAAAGAGAGTTACTAGAAATGTAGATGCAACGTTACTTATAGTCCACAGAATGTGTTAAAGAGACCATCAAAATAAAGTGAAACCCTCTTGTTTATTAAAGGCTAATGTCTTATTTTATACTGTCAGAAACGCTCCTGAAGCTCATTTTAGTCTTGTGAGGAATTGATTATATTCATAATTCATACATCATTCAGACATTTCACATATTTATCATCAATTAAAATCTGATCACAAGATGATCTGACATTGTGCTTTATAATTTCTGCACGAATCAAACAAATGATAAAATATAAAAATTACATGTCTTCAGTACACACTTTTAATCTGACATTAATGTAATGAAGATTAAAGAAGAGACTGTATAACTACTCACTGCTCCTAAATTTATCATGCAGCTCAGAGCATTAGGGTTGAATCGCTCTTAAATCTATTCAGTTTCATTAACAGTTTCACTGATGATCCAAGATCAATATTAAACCCAGGATAGAGCGGTTGAGTGAATGTGGTCTGGACTGTGTGGATGAGGCTCATTGTGTCAGAGACACTGTAGAAGGACAGAGCTCCTGCACTGTGATCCACATACACTCCTATTCTACTGCTGGTGGACTGGTGGAGATCAGTTGATATGTTATTGTGCTTGAATGAGTAACTAGAGGGAGTGCAGATCAAACTCCAAGACTGATCATTACGTCCAAACACGCACTCATCGCCCCGTCCCTTCCTGCTGATGCTCTTATATGACACTGATATACACACACCAGTCCCACGCCATTCAATCTCCCAGTGAGACCGTCCACAAAATCTGTCTGGATGATCAGGATATGGCTGAGACTCATCCACTCGTGTAACCTTTCTGTTCTCCCTAGAAAGACTGAGTTTAGTGTTTGCAGTGTTTGGATCCAGTGTGAGAAAACAGGCAACTGAACACAAGAACAGAGACATTTCAGCCACTGTGTGTGTCTATACTACTATTCCCAACATTATAAGGACCAAGCCCCCACAAGTATAATAATGTCAGTAAATTTGGACCTTGTGGGGACATTTTTGGTCCTAATGAGGAGACAAGCTTATAAATCATACAGAATGAAGCATTTTGAGAATGTTTTGTGTGAGGGGTAGGGTAGGTGACAGAAAATACGGTTTCTACAGTATAAAAACCATTATGCCTAGAGTCCCCACAAAAAGAAATGGAAACCAGAATATGTATGTGCGTTTGTACGTACATTTGTTTAGTCCTGCTTTAATCCTACATTCTCCTCCATGATCCACACTATAAAACACATACAGAGGCACATTCAATCAGCAAACAAACACAAAAGCAGATTAATATATTTTCAGTTATGATTTTGGCTTCCAATGATTATGACAAATTATATTTTACCAAGTAAAATATTGATTATTAGTAGCTCAAATCGCTTTATCTAAACCTCTTTACTTGACAGTCAGTCACACACATCCGCCTTGATTGTAGTTTTAATACACTTTCTATTCGTGTTTGTAGTTCTGAACTGAATCCTTCGGCAAAGTGCAATGGATTGTGGCCAATATTAGCCAATAGAGCAGGGGTGCTCAACCCAGTTCCTGGAGATCTACCTTCCTGCAGAGTTCAGCAACCCTGATCAAACACACCTGAACCAGCTAATTAGGATCTGAAGGAGCACTTGATAATTACGGACAGGTGTGTTTGATCAGGGTTGGAACTAAACTCTGCAGGAAGGTAGATCTCCAGGAACTGGGCAGGGCACCCCTGCATTAGAGTGTGCATGGATCCACACTTAAAAAATCTACCTGAAATAGTAGACCATCCAGGGACTTTTAGCACACACTTATTTTAATCTCATATACTATTTAGGATGGATAGTATGAACATTGGCATGCAGGGATGTTATATAAATAGCGCTAGCATCAGGTGATAGAGTCTGACACTTTCAGCCTCTGTCTATTGCTGCTCGACTAAATCTCACCACAAATAATGACAACACAAAAGAAATGATTAAACCTCTCAGGATTTTCCCACAGGACTTGTTTGGTTTCACAGAGACTGAAATGCTCTAAAGCACAGATTCTATGAAAACAAATAAAACCAGTCCATGAAATGAAAACCTGCATCAAAATCCAGTTAAATATTTAATAATAAATGTGACAGGTGAATCTCGAAGTTTCATGCATCATAAAATTTTCATGATCTCAAAAAAAGATCACATAGAAATGATAACTGTATTATGAACAAGTTTACAGAAGACAATGACAGTAATATGATATTGTGTTCAGACTAAATGTGTTTTTGTAGAACACTGGATTGAGCTTTTGATTTACTTTATAATTTAGTGATTTTAAAATTTCTTTACAAAAAGTATAACGTTTCTATGAAATTAATGTGCTATATTTATTTTCCATATTTTTACTTTAAAGATATTTAATGGCACTAAACAGTATTTACTGTGAAATTATGCACAATGTATTAGTGCCATCTAGTGGAAATAACACAAAACACATATAGCATCATGGTGTAACACTAGATATCAGTCTGTTTAGTGTTTACGTAGCTGCTTATATGCTTATTTTCAGACAGAATTACTAACTTTTATCAGCTTTTGTATTCAGACATATATTTAGAAATGATCAAAAACTACTTTTTGTCAGAGGTTAGTTTATGCATTATGAAGACAAACCTGAACACAGAGAAAACATTAAAATAAGATGAACAAGAATGCTTTTGATCATCTGGAAATGATCTTATCTGAGTCTTCTGGCAAAACTAACTGGGAATCATGCTAAACGTGTGATAAAGCAGTGGCTATCAAATACTTCACTGCACATTTAGCATGTCTCTTCATTTGAAACACTCATTTCAGGTGTTGGAGTCTCAGCTAACGGGCTTATTATCTGAATCAGGTGTGTTTAAATGTACAGTCATGCTAAATGTGCAGTGATCGGGCTTGTTTGCTAAAACATGCTAATTTTCTAAAAGCCATTTAAATGATATTAAACTTTCAGACAAGGCAGTATCCAAAATCAAAGTTTTTCTACAACATTACTTCTTCAAAATGTTTAGTTTGTAATAAAAGTCATATTGTTTATCAATCAGTGTTAAATCAACATTCTCTATTTGGGCAATTAATCAGAAGATTCTTACATGAAAAATAAAACAATCATTCAACATTGAAATGAGATCGACATCAAAATGAACACTTTCGGCTGAAATCATACTGTTTATTCAATGTTAAAACTTCTGTAAAGGAAATTTTAAAATGAAAAATTTAATCAATAAATCATAACCTTACAATTTCTTGCAGGTTTAACATTTGGCATTCCTTTGTAATAATAACTATAGGAATTCATGGTTTAGGGAACAATCTGAAAAAAACAAAAAAAAACAAAAAAACTTGCTTTTGCAAGTAACATAGGGGTTTGCTGATATGTCATATAAATGAATCAATCAAATTAAAGGAGAATGATGTAATGTGACATGATGTTATTTTTTGTTATGCACCCTTGCTATATAAACTGTTGTATTCTTTTTTTCCCCAACTGTTGTGGGGATTCTCTGTGATCGGTATTAGGTTCTCCGGGCCGTGATTAAAGCATATTCAAAGGCATTGTCTGGAGTCTGTGTGGTTACTGAGTGTAGTGGAACACTAGAGTTCTGAGTCCCGAGTCATAGTGTTCAAAAGGGTCGAGACATCATCCAACTCAGTAGGGTGTCACCAGGGTAGAGGATAAACTTTGTAAGTTTCACCAGTAGATGCTTAGTGTCGCCAGCAGACGCCCCCAGGTCAACTTAAAGGTGCCATAGAATGCATTGATAAAATAATTTAAATCATTTTCTGATATCTACATACAAGGTATATGGCTTATATAAGGGCAAAAATTCTCCAGAAATGGTTTTACATGTCCATTTACAACACTTACAAATGTTCTGCTCAGTTCGGCTCTTTCACAGTGTGGCTCATTTCAGTAGTTCACAGAGCAGGAAGGAAACAAGGAGGAAATATATATATTTAATAAGGGAGCCGCTATTAATATGCAGGGCATTGAAACTGCTTTTGAATGCACAATCACTTTTTACTTTAGAGATTTGCGTTCGCACATGCTCTGTGTATACTAGAGCGGCAGAACTTGCCACATATTTTACAAGATCAGATGCTTGTCAGTGGTGCTCAGGATCTGTAAATCATTTGCCAACATCCTCAGTCATCTCTCCTTACTCTGTTTATGTGGTAAGTGAAATCTTATGTACTGTAATGTTACAGGCAACGGCTAGAAAGCAGCTAACCATGTCCCTTTAGTGGCTCGTGTTATTTTATTAAAACACGTTTTTTGTGTCTTTCTGAATACAAACACCAACCCACAACCTGGAACAGAACATTTATTTCCATGATCTGCCATTTTTCGCTAATGTCCTTGCTTGTTTCTGGTATATGCAAATGTGCGGGGCGTAACTATTAATGATCCCAACTATAATGTCACAGTCCGTGTTATGTTGGGATTCGCCTCTTTTTCAGTGCTCTTTTGCACACATTAGATTTACATAAGGAGGAAACAATGGTGTTTAAGGCTCGTAGTATGTCATTTTCATGTACAGAACAGTTAATATTCAACTATGCCAAGGCAAATACAGTTTCCCACTCTATGGCAACTTTAAGTAAAGTGCATAGGGGAATTTCTACCACAAGTTTGATGAGCCAGCCAGGAACCCTGGCAATCTGCCTCCGGAGGAGGATGGTGTCACGACTCATGAGGACTAGGAGAATTAAAGGCTTAGTACTAGGACCATTTTTCATGCTTTTAATGCTTTGCATTTAACATGTACTGGATGACTAGCAGCATTCTAGCAGACCAATCACAGTGCTTGCAGTCCGTGTAGAATTGACGCGCTGTAACATTTTTGGAGAGGCACACGTCACGCTACGCCACAGGAAATGCACGTGTCTTATCGAATTCCCGGTTCTTGGATATGTGGAACCGGTTAAAAAATGGAACCAGTTCTCGATACCAAACCCTAATGATGACATCACTGAATCAATGATTAACTGACTTTAACGAAAAAGTTTGTGCTTTTTATCGTCTTTCTTGCATTGTCCATACTCAGTTATCCTGTTTAACACTTTTAAGCTGCTTTGACACAATCTGTATTGTAAAAAGTGTAAAATAAATAAAGGTGTTTGGTTGGGTTTGGGGATGAAATCAGCAGGGTGGTAAATCACCAGGAGCAGAGTTGGAGACTTACACAGTCAAATGAGTCTGTCCAAAATGTAGTTTTCAAATACTGTAGTAGTTTAGCCGTATTTTGAAACTGATGTGTGAATGGTGTTTTACTGGTAAAATGACAAAACGTCATTGCCTGTGTGAACAGCGCATTTTTGTATTTGCTTTTGCTGCAATTTACTGGTGTTACTGTGAAAGGGACTATGTTCAACAGATGCAGCAGTCTCCATCCTAGAGAGACAAAAGCAGATTGACCAAGTTTTGAATCTCTGGCCCAGCAAGGCAGAAGACTTTTGTAACAAGGTTAAGCTCTGGGTGAGCAAACTTTACTTCAAGGTACTTTGTTCTGTGTTTTCTAGATTAAGGACCTTCTGCACTTACTTCAGGGTCTCATTTGCATGATCCAGATTTTAGGACCCTTCGGTGCCCCAGAACATGAGCATCCTAGAGTGCTTCGTGTTCAGGGCTGTTGTAACAGATTGCTGCTTCTTTCCTCACGGCATTGTTACCAACACAACCAGTGGAAGAAGTCAATGCAAGCAGATGGCTCGCTCAACCACAAAAAAATAAATATCACTTATCCAAACCTCTTCTAGAGACCTTGGCAATGTTGTACATTAGCAATTTATGATTTTCTAATTTACATTATTTGACAAATGATTAATGTAATTGTTTAATGCATAATAAGGTTCTTCACCTTATTTTTTATGTCATGTCACCTTTATTTATATAGCACTTTATTTACATTTACATTGTCATTTAGCAGATGCTTTTATCCAAAGCGACTTATAAATGTCAACAAAAGAGCAATAACATGCCAGTGTTATGACAAGTCTCAGTTAGCTTAATGCAAAACACGTAGCAGATTTTGTTTCTATAATATTTTTTGTTAATTTATATAACAAAAAAACAGAATGGAATAAGAATAAAGCAAGCTAGTGTTAGAGGCCTTCTGTTTTTTGCTTCTTGTTAATTATATAATAAATAGAAAGCAAAACAAATAGAATACATAAAGAATAGAGATGCATGTGTCAGGTTTTTTTTAAAAAAAACAGCTGTAAATTAATAGAGTGCAAGTCTAAAAGGGGCTATTTTTTTAAGGAATAGAATTAAATTAGAGAGTGCTTGTCACACGTACCAGATCACGTGAGGTCACGAGGACCCGGAAGTAACTTCACGCAGGTATTTAAGCAGGAAGCAGGTGTTGTTTTGCACCAGACATTGAGTTCATGTGCGACTCCACATCAGGTCCCTTCTCCATCTCAACTCACGTGAGTAAACTCTCTGCTCTTCGGAGCGCTTATTTACCTGTCTGTGTGCGTGTGAGAACGCGGATTTCTTGGTGGAAATCCCTACTCCTTATCGGAGCGTTCTCAGACCAACTGCGTGATTTACCTGCTCACTCGTGCACTTCCGCATTTGGGTATTCCGTCACGCTACAAGGGGACTCATCTCGAACCTTTCATTTCTTGTCCAGCCTCCGTGACAGAATGTCTGGTCCCAAAATGGTCCCGGCGGATCTGGAACAATTGTGGGGTGTGATCCAGCAGCAGTCGGGGGAAATCATGAGTCTGAGGCAGGAGTTGGTGGGGCTCCGGGCGGAGGTCAACGCGCTTCGTGCCGAAACCGCGAGTCTTCGGACGGAGTGCGGGGTTCTCCAGTCCGACCTCACCGCCCTGCAATCGGATTATGATGACCTGGCTGCTGCGCAGATTGCCCCCGCAGAACCAGTCCGTCCCGCCCTTCAACCCAAGATCGCACTTCCGGATAAATGGGATGGATCCGGAGCGCGGTGTGATGTATTTCTAACCAACCTGTCACTTTTGTTTGAGTTTCAGCCAGCACGTTATCCATCCGACCGCAGCAGGATCGCTCTCCTCATCTCCCTTCTCACCGGGCAGGCAGCCGAGTGGGCTGCGGCGGTCCTGAAAGCTGACGGGATCGCCGCCTACTCATATCCCGAGTTCACCACCCAGGTGGATTCCCATTTATACCATCTGAGGCAGGGCGAGCGCAGCGTCAGTCAATACACCACGGATTTCCGTACTCTCGCCGTCCAAACACAATGAAGTGACTCGGCGCTCCACACAGCCTTTTATGAAGGACTGTCCACCTGTCTTAAAGACGAACTGGCTGTGCGTGAGCTGCCGGCCACCCTGGAGGGCATGATCCAGCTCGCCCTCCGGGTGGATCAATGTATGGGTCACACTATTAAACGTCTCTCTCATCTCTCCACAGGCTCCACCCTCCGTCACCGCCATCTGGATCAACCCTTCACTCACGCTGTCGCTGCGCCATCTCCACCTCCACCGGCCGCTCCAGAGGCCCACTCATCAGGAGCCGGGGAACCCATGCAGATAGGGCTACCGCGAAGGTCTATGTGCCTATTGCGCCTCCCCAGATCACCACCGTGCAATCTGCCCTTTGTGTCCGGGAAACGGCCAGACCAGGTGAAGAGGGGGAGGTCTTCATCTGGTTCCGCTACCATCAAATCCTATCCCGCTGTTTCCCGGCTGCTTCTTCTGGTATTAATCCTCATGGGCCACCAACAGATCGTGACCACCACATTTGTTGATTCAGGTGCGGCTGGGAATTTTATCGATCAGGCTTATGCTGCCCAATTGGGGATTGAGACTGAGGTGTTATCCCAGCCTTTAAAAATCACAGCCATCGACGGTCGCCCTCTCAACTTCAGCCCCGTCACTCAACGCACCAAAGAAATTCACCTTCAAATTGACAATCACTCTGAAAAGATCCATTTCCATGTCACCAAGATCACTTCACCTCCTATCATCCTGGGACACCCGTGGCTCGTCACACACGACCCATTCATCTCCTGGACCACCAACCGTATTGTCCACTGGGGGGCGACCTGTCAGGAGCTCTGTCTCCAGGCGAAGGCTGGGACGTGTTCAGGGGAGTCCGAGGTTCCCGATGTCAACCTGGAGAGTATCCCCGTTCCGTACCGCGATCTGGCCGAGGTCTTTAACAAGAAACGTGCCGCCCTTCTACCACCTCATCGACCCTACGATCTGGCTATTGATCTCGTGCCGGGCGCAGTACCACCCCGCGGCCATCTGTACTCCCTGTCGGCCACCAAACATCAGGCGATGGAGGAGTACGTGGCTGAAGGACTTCGGGCCGGCACTATCCGTCCTTCCAGCTCCCTGGCGGCCGCGGGCTTCTTCTTCGTGAAGAAGAAGGACGGGGGTCTCCGCCCATGTGTTGACTATCGGGGACTAAACCAGATTACCATCAAGAATCGTCATCCACTCCCTCTCACCAACACCGCCCTGGACGCCCTCTCTGGTGCCCGTTTCTTCACGAAACTGGACCTACGGAGCGCTTACAACTTGGTCCGCATCAGGGAGGGTGATGAGTGGAAGACGGCCTTCATAACCCCCACTGGTCACTACGAGACCCTGGTTATGCCGTTTGGTCTGTGCAACAGTCCATCTGTATTTCAACAATTCATCAATGACGTTCTCCGGGACATGCTGGGTAGGTGGTGTTATGCTTACTTGGATGACATCCTCGTATACTCCAAGACGCTCGAGGAACACACCCAGCATGTCCGAGCAGTACTCCGGAGGTTGCTGGCCCATCAGTTGTACTGCAAGTTGGAAAAATGTGCCTTTCACCAGCACACCACCACATTCCTTGGCTTCGTAATATCTTCTCAGGGTGTGGCCATGGATCCCCAGAAGCTGGAGGCTGTGCGCTCGTGGCCCCTACCCACGTCGCTCAAACAGCTGCAACGTTTTCTGGGGTTCGCTAACTTCTACCGGCGATTTATCCAGGGCTTCAGCGCAACTGCAGCACCTCTGACTGCTCTTACCAAACCATCACGCGGAGAATTCCAACTCACACCTGAAGCCATCCAAGCCTTCAAGAAACTGTGTCTCCTGTTCACCACTGCTCCGGTTCTCATCCATCCCAACCCGACTAAACCTTTCGTTGTTGAAGTGGATGCTTCCGATGTGGGCGTAGGGGCGGTCCTTTCACAACGCGGTCCAGATGAGAAACTACATTCCTGTAGTTTTTTCTCGAGGAAATTCAATCCCACACAGCAGCGTTACGGGGTAGGGGACCGTGAACTGTTGGCCATCAAGTGGGCTCTGGAAGAGTGGCGTCACTGGCTCCAGGGCAGCAGCGACCCATTCACCGTCTGGACCAACCACCAGAACCTCACCGTCATCCGCCAGACCAAACAGCTTAACCCCAGGCAGGCGCGGTGGGCTTTATTCTTCGAGCACTTCCACTTCCATCTCTCCTACCGGCCCGGCTCGAAGAATGCCAAAGCGGACGCCATCTCCCGCCAACATCAACGAGACACCACCTCCTCGGAGCCCGCGCCTGTCCTGCCTCCTCACATCATCTTGGCTCCCCTCTAATGGGGGTTAGAAGAGAGAGTCCGCCAGAGTCACAGTCTGGAACCTCCTCCACCTGAAACCCCCGCTGGGCGACTCTTTGTGCCCGACCATCTCCGCAAAGAAGTTCTCCAGTGGGGGCACAATTCCACATTGGCAGGACATCAGGGGGTCCAGAGGACCATCTCGTTTATCGACAGGGCGTTTTGGTGGAGGACGTTGAGGAGAGACGTACAGGAGTACGTCCAGGCATGTAACATCTGCGCTCGCTCCAAGACCACCAACTCACCATCTACCGGCGAGCTGCAGCCCCTCCCCATCCCCAAACGCCCCTGGAGTCACATCTCGGTTGATTTCGTCACTGGACTCCCTGACTCGCAGGGCAAGAACACCATCCTGACCATTGTGGATCGTTTCTCGAAAGCTGTGCACCTGGTGGCTCTCACCGGACTCCCCTCTGCCAAGACCACCGCGGAGCTTATACTCGAGCACGTAGTCCGCTTGCATGGGTTTCCCAAGGACATCGTCTCGGACAGAGGGCCCCAGTTCACGGCCAAGTTCTGGCAGGCTTTCTGCCGTCTGGTCGGCACCACCACCAGCCTATCGTCTGGTCACCATCCTCAGACGAACGGCCAGACGGAGCGGGCCAATCAACGACTGGAGCGCTTCCTTCGATGCTTTGCGGGTGAACATCAGCGCTCCTGGGCGCGCTACCTCGTCTGGGCCGAACTTACACACATCTTCGGCCACCAATCTAAGCCCTTTCGAGGTATGCTACGGGTACCAACCTCCGGTGTTCGAACATCAAGAACCGGAGGTTGATGTCCCGTCCGCCCAACAGTTGGTCCGCCGGCACCCTCCGGGACGATTGTTCCATGTCGGTGACAGGGTCTACCTTTCCACCCGCAACATCAACCTGAAGACGGACTCTAAAAAACCGACAAAACCCTGTCACCTTCCGGCTCCAGCTGCCTGCTTCCCTCCGGATCCATCCTGTATTCCATCAATCTCAACTCAAACATGTCTTGTTCTCCCCTCTGTCTCCCCAGGTCACTGCTCCTCCCCCGGTCCGGATCATCGACGGCGGTCCTGCGTACACCGTCCGGGGGATCCTTGAATCGCAAACCCGTGGCCGTGGCACCCAATACCTCGTCGATTGGGAGGGCTACGGTCTGGAGGAGCGTTCTTGGGTTCCCGGGCGGTTCATCCTGGACCCTACACTCATCCAGGACTACCGTCGTCGGGTATCCTCCATCCTAGAGGGGGGGGTACTGTCACACGTACCAGATCACGTGAGGTCACGAGGACCTGGAAGTAACTTCACGCAGGTATTTAAGCAGGAAGCAGGTGTTGTTTTGCACCAGACATTGAGTTCATGTGCGACTCCACGTCAGGTCCCTTCTCCATCTCAACTCACGTGAGTAAACTCTCTGCTCTTCGGAGCGCTTATTTACCTGTCTGTGTGCGTGTGAGAACGCGGATTTCTTGGTGGAAATCCCTACTCCTTATCGGAGCGTTCTCAGACCAACTGCGTGATTTACCTGCTCACTCGTGCACTTCCGCGTTTGGGTATTCCGTCACGCTACAAGGGGACTCATCTCAAACCTTTCATTTCTTGTCCAGCCACCGTGACAGTGCTAGAGTTAGAGGGTCAAATAAAGATGGCAGAGATGTGGTTTTAGCCGATTCTTGAAGATGGATAAGTACTCAGCTGCTTAGATTGAGTTGGGCAGGTCATTCCATCAGGAAGGAACAGTTCATGTAAAAGTCTGTGAAAGTGATTTTGTGCCTCTTTGGGATGGCATAATTGTGTGCTGTTGACTTGCAGAGTGCAAGCTTCTAGAGGGCACATAAGTCTGAAGTAATGAATTTAGGTAAAGGTGTGCAGAGCCAGTGGTGGTTTTGTAGGCAAACATTAATGCCTTGAATTTTGAACAGTGAGTTGTGAAGCATGTTCCGAAAGAAATAACCCGATCTTCATGATGTTGAATAGAGCAAATCTGCAGGACTGGGCAGTTTTAGCAGTGTGGTCTGAGAAAGTCAGCTGATCACAACTCCAAAGTTTCTAGCTGTTTCTGAAGTTATGGAAGGAGTTATGGTTGATGTGCCTAACTGGATGGTGAAATTGTGATGAAGCAGTTTGATGGAACCACAAGCAGATCTGTCTTATGTTGATAATACAGTAAGGGTCTCTACAGGTTAATGTTATCTCACCAGTCAGATAAATCTGTTGACTAATTTCCTCCAGGTTACATTAACTCTAAATGAATGAACATAACTACCTATCCCTGGGTGGGAGAAAGTAAATTGTGTTATGTTGTACACAAACAAAGGAAGGTTTTGAACACTGTGGACTACATGAAGACATAATAGATACATGACGTGAGGGTTTATCTTAATTTCATTTTAAATAAAATTCCAACATTTTTTAATCTTCTTCCTACTAATGAGAGATGAGAGTTTGATTGACAGATAAACAGCACACTATATGTAATTTTGCAGAGCAATGCATGACTTGTGTGAGAGAGAAATTTACTACTATTATACCATGTAAATACTGATTTACATTAATTGGAAACCCTATTTGCCATGTGGATAACAACATTTGATATCACCAGTAAATTTGATAATGGTGACCTGTTCCATAATTGGCACTCAATTTGCTCAGGTTCAAGTGATGCAATGTAAAATATTCTATTGGACCTATCCAGTTTGTTAAATATAATGAACTGAATAACAGGGTAGTAAAAAAAAAAAAAAAATTATACTAAAATTCATTTTTTTAGCAAGTAGCCACTACATTATTTTTTTTTGCTTTAAATAGGACATGATGGATTTTTAAATGCATTAGTAGGGATGTACTGATACTGTTCTCCTTTACTCAAATGCTCTGATACAAAAACAAACAAAAAAAAAACGATACCACACAGTGTGTGAACAGTGACACAGAAGCAGTAGAATGGAGTTATTAGAGATTAAGGATGTCTGTAAAGTAAATGTTATTAATATAATGTGAAACATTCTCCTGTATAGCTGATGTGCGGAAGCTGTTAAGCAAAGGACATTGAGTACAACAAGTGTGCAGTGGCACAGATCTGCCAACTTGTTGAGTGAATATCCCTTTCTCTCAGACATCACTGGAAAGTTTGTAGTTTGGTCAGACATCAAAAGCAAGTAAGTAAAATGATGCACAGTTACTAAAGTCACTTGATCGTAAGGAGAGAAAGAAATTCCTGTTTGGTCATTTTGGACACACATGACTTGGATTACAACTAACTACAACATATATGGAATAGTTCAGTACAACTTAAAAAAATTGGCTTGACATACTTCAGCTTTTCCAGTGTGCAGTTTGGATCCTCCAGTTTTTCAGAGAGCAGCTTCACTCCTGATTCTCCCGGGTGATTGTAGCTCATGTCCAGCTCGCTCAGGTTTGATGGGTTTGAACCCAGTGCTGAAGACACATAATGACAGCCTTCCTCTGTCACCATATAGCCAGACAGTCTATAAACACACACAGCAACAGTCCATGTGATCAATCAAACTTCACTGTCACATGAAACTCATCATATTTGGCCTAAAATCTGAAAAATAATATCTCTCTTAAAAGAAATGTTAAACAGATAATAATCCATGCTTTTTTCCTGTGTACAGAGGTTTACGGGAGTATTTTGTTGTTAATTAGATGCAAAAAAACCCCACAGATGTGGCAAGCTCAGAACCAAACTAACCAAAAACCGTGGCTAAAAAACAAGGTATGTACTGAACTGTGGACTAACTGTATTATTGCATCCCTAGATCTTAGTCAGGTATGGTAAATAAGGGAGACATGCAAAATGTGCAGAGCAGGGGGCCTCCAGGACCAGGATTGAGAACCACTGCTGCAGTGATTATGTAATTACATCATCATATTTGATTAGTCACACATCAGCATTAATTCAACAGATGAAACCACTGAATTGCATTCCTCTGAACCAAACAGGAATGATTGTTGATGCTTAGTCCCACCCCAGTGCCCAGATTGGTTCAAACTGTTATCTATTCAACCAATAAACATAGGTTTCTTTGGAAATTTGAACAAACGCAAAGTGAAAGTGTATCATGCGTGCATGAAAAGATCCAAGATCCAAAGCAAGTGCAAGGAGTGTTTATTAAGTGACAGCAAAAGGAAACCAACAGCTGATGGGAACTCCAGCCGAGAGCGAGAACACGCTCACAATGTGCTCAACCAGCAATCCAAACAACAGTGGGGTAATCCAAACATGAGTGCAGTGTAATCCAAAAAGGCAGGACGAGAATCAGGAACAACAGCAAGTTGAACGAGACAAGACAAGATTAATGAATTGACAACACACAATGCAAATGCCAGCCTTAAACAGACAGCGCAAATGAGCGGAAAGTGAATATAATTTGCCTTTAGGCAGAGATGGACCTGGTAATACGTCTATTGCACAGTTGTAAGAATGATGCGGAGATAGAGAAGCAGCTTGAGCCTTAACGTCCTGGGTCGGCTAAGGTGCTGGCGGGAGCACTTGCATATTTTCCAGATGACAGCAAAAAGAACTTGAATTGCTCACTCAATTTTGATTGGACACATAAAAGTAATACATCACCTGAATCTGTAGAAAGTTTACTTTTATTTGTATATGCTCAACATAGCAACAAATGTTTGTGGTTTTTGTAAATAAAGAAAATATACAGGGTGTCCTTTCAGGCTTCTCAGTCTCTGAATATCCAGTTGAAATGCGTCACTTAAATGAACTAAAACTAAAGCTAATACATGACACACACACGAGAGATATATCTATAGAAAGCTTGAAATGACTAGTTTTAAATGAGTTTAAGTTTAATCGAAAACATATTCTGTGTTTAAGTAATCCATATGAAACCAATGCCATGTCCTGTTTTTCCCCTCTGAGCTCATTACGTCTAATTAGATCATGCCCACGCGCTGTTCGGCACTATTGTTATTAAAAACATCCACGTGAGAGACGCATGAAATGAACGCCCACATCAACTCATAAACAAAGCGGCAACATGTTTGTGTCGGGTACTTTAGTTTTTGGGAGCTGAGAGGAAAAAGCCTTGTATTTACTCCAGACGAGGACGCGCTGAGAGGAACAGGCTAAGCTTGTTTATCTCACGAACAGAACGCGAGCGCGGCTACAGGCAGCTGACGAGAGGATCTCGTATACAGTGTAAGTAATGTTTCTTATTGGCATTAGATAATGTGTTGTTGTGACAAACTTGAACACATTTACTAGTTGGACTTTTTAAAAATAATAATTCCAGACTTAAAGGGGTCATTGGATGCCCATTTTCCACAAGTTGATATGATTCTTTAGGGTCTTAATGAAAAGTCTCTAATATACTTTGATTAAAAATTCTCAATGGTTTTGTAAAACAACACCTTTATTACCTCGCCAAAATCAGCTCTGCAAAAATCATCTCATTCTAAGGGGTTGTTCCTTTAAATGCAAATGAGCTCTGTTTGCCCCGCCCCTCTCTTCTCTCTGTGGAAAGACGGTCTTGTTTACATTAGCCGCGTTTAGCCGCTAAACTTCCTAACTACCACATTATAAGGAAAGACGATCGCAAAGATTCATAAAAAAAACGCTTATACTCACTTCTGCTGTAAGTGAAGCTGGATCATGAATGATTCGCGCGAACATAGACATAGATCGGGAGGCGCATTCCCATCACAAACAAACGTAATATACTATACATATACTGCATATATACATACCACTCGTCAGTAACCTCTTACCTACTGGGTACTGGCTTGTACCGGACACCACGCAACGATGTGATCGGCGGCCCCGCAATACAAACACAGTCCCCTCTCCCTACATCTCTGCTTCTTCTGCTGCAAAAGACGGGACCTGGGCTCAGGATCTGGAAGAGAAAGCATAGTTACACACAGGCACAGGGATAGATGAAAAGTGGCCCTGTGGACTGACCGGCAACCCCAGAGGTGTCCGCTGGCCCTGCTTCTGCAACCTGGTATCCACCCGAATAGCTAGGTCTATGAGGCTATCTACGCTGGTGGACAGGCATATTGGTTGGTAGGACATGTTGGCTAGGTTCATGTTTATTTGTGCTTCATGCTTATAACAATAATACAGTGTGACCTCCTCTTCAGACTGACCTCTTAAATGGAGAAGCCTGTGGCTATTCAGTCAAGTAATTGTTCATTATACGTATACTGTATGTTGATGACCACTGTCTGTGCGATTGAGTTTTCCAATCAGATCCATCCCCAGAAGTTCAAAGGGCTGTGTGACCTTGCAAGAAATTTTACAATTTTTCAGTAAATGATGTATATATTATGTTGCATACATGTGCAATAAAAAATAAAATGGTGCGAGTGAAAACATACAGAGGGTTATTTGGCAAATTAAAAAAAAAATAATAATTTAATGTTAATTAATAGATGACTGACTTTTCCATTTGTTGACATGGTTAGATTCAGATGGTAAATATCATATATTATGTTGGGTGTCCACCTGTCATGAATCTGGTCGGTGACCTCGGTCCGCTCGCCACCAGATGTCGCTCTCGCCTTGTCACATCACACAGACTCTTACACTACACCCTGGACTATGTATCCTTGTCACCCATCGCACTGATTGAGTCAGCACCTGTGGCCAATCAGGCGCACTAAATACAGTGCCCTCCACTAATATTGGCACCCTTGGTAAATATGAACGAAGGTGGCTGTGAAAATAAATCTGCATTGTTTATCCTTTTAATCTTTCATTCAAAAAATTCACAAAATTCCAACCTATCATTGAAGCAAAACAATGGAAAGCAGGGGACAAATCTCATTATGAAATAAATGTTTTTCTCTAGTTCATGTTGACCGCAATTATTGGCACCCAATTATTGTAATGTCCTTTTTTCAAGATAACAGCTCTGAGTTTTCTCCTTTATTGCCTGAAGAGTTTGGAGAACACCTGACATAAGATTAGAGACATTCCTTCATACAGAAACTCTTCAGATCCTTCAGTTTCTCAGCTCCATGCTGGTGCTTTTTCTCTTCAGTTCACCCCACGCATTTTCTATGGGGTTCAGGTCAGATAACTGGGACGGCAATGGCAGAAGCTTCATTTTATGCTCAGTGACACATTTTTGTGTTGATTTTGATGTTTGATTTGGATCACTGTCCTGATGGAGGATCCAACCACAGCTCATTATAGAACTTCTAACAGATGCAGTCAGGTTTACATTTTTTATCTGTTGGTATTTGCTAGAATCCATGATGCCATGTATCTGAACAAGATGTCCAGGACCTCTGGCCCACAACTTTTTGCACCCAAACAACGTTTTGCCTTTTAGACACAATCTCACACAATTAGTCAGCATTTATTTAAAAACATTTCACCAAGAATAAAACGCGGAATACATCTGGTATGTTTCACTATCTGTATTATTATTATTTTTTATTTAATGTGTATATCGGTATGTACCCACGTGCATTTCCATGCATTTAAATGGTATGGGACATGTATTTTGGTCTGGTGGTGTAACATCATAAGGCTGCGCCGCGCTCTGCGAAGGTTGGTGTTTTTAACTATTTAAAATACATAATTAGATGTAAACCGTTAAATCTATATGACAGATTTACAAGCGATGTAAAGCTAAGTAATTATTACCGAATGTAGCATTGTCATGCTCTATCTAACAGTAGTTAACGTTGTTTATGTGCATCCAGACGTGAATAACAGAAAAGGCATGGCTCGTTTCGTTTCATATATTGTGAATCAGTTTGTAGTAAACACGAATTCGTGGAGAAACAATTCAGGGCAGTTGTTTATTGGTGTGATTCAGTGATTCGTGCTACCAGAACAGTGTAAATGCAACGAGAACAACAAACACAAACGAACCATCTGCAAAAAAATTATTTTCTTCCTTAGTTTATTTGTCTTGTTTTCTAGTTTTAAATCAGAATGTATTTACTGGACAAGTAAAATTAATTGCCTTCTTTTCTTAAAAAATTACCCAAATTGTGCCCCAAATATCTGCGAGTGAGGCAATACAAAATTAATATTGTTTAGCCTTCAATTTTTTTTTTTTTTTTACCCCATTGGCTTGTTTTCTGAAGACAGGCATCCCAAATTGTGTTCGTTTTTTTCTTAAAACTGACTTGAGATATTATGTCCTGTTTTGAGTAAATGCATCTTGATTCAGGAATGTTTACATATTTATACTAGAAAACAAGTCAAAAATACTCAGGAAGAAAATCATTTTTGCAGTGTATTGTCTGTTTAGCTCTAGTCTAAACTGTAAATTATTTAATACCAAGAATAAATGACAAATATTAAGTGTCTGTGTTCATTTCTTTATTTCTTTATTTTTTTTTTCTTTAATTTGCACTGTTAGTAGTAATAATAGCGTTTTTTTTTTTTTTTTTTTTTTTTTGGCTAATCAGTGCATTTATGGTGATTAACTCAAACTCTGACTGACTCTCTTAACAGTGCACTGACTACTAAACTAATGAGCTGATTGAGACACACCTAGAAATGTAGTTTGGGTTTATTTTCTTCTTGTTAATTTTTCTCAGGTTGTCCAGACGCACAGGTAAGCTCCTGGTGAACCAACTGAGATCCATGTCACACACATGAAGATGGCGTTTATTAAAGAAGAGAGTAAAGATATTAAGATTGAAGATGTGAAGACTGAAGAAACATTCAGTGTGAAACAAGAATATACTGAAAAATAAACAGGTTGGTTTTCATTCTCAAAGCTGAACTCACTCATTTGATCCTCATTAAAATGTCAGTCTCTGCAGAAATTAATGATATTATTGAAGAATCTCATGTGAGTGTCGTTATTAAAGTGGTTTTATTTGACATGGAGATGTTAAGGACAAATATTAATGCTGCCTTCAAGTGCAGCTGAGAAGATCCTACCTTAAGTGGGGCATATGTTATGACATCACAGATTTTTTTTTTTTTTTTTGTAAGTGTAACATTAAGATCTACTTATAAATGAATTAAATTAATGAAAAACCATTTATTTCTATAATTTAATTATGCAACAATGTCTAAAAAACATTTTGCATAATGCAAACTGTTAATTGTGAACGATTACATTTGTTGTAATTGATTTTTTTTCTTTTTGTCTGTAAAAGCACTGTACTAACATATCACACATGAATATAAATAGCAATAAATATTAACTAGTCATGTGTCAAGGAGGAGAGGACAGAAACTAATCTTGATCACAATATTACTATTGTATTTTACAAAATGCAATTACTAATATCGTTACATAATTTGTCATATGGAAAAGGACGTTTGACTGTAAAGTACAGAGTTTGAGTTGGGATACAGATATACAGTAAATGTATACATTTATATTAGCAACAGTCTGAGACAACATCTGAAAAAAAATGTTTAAATGTTCTGATGGTACAGACGGATCTGACCGTAAAGTCCATACAAGATATGCTCACTGATATAGGATGATGTGTATTATGTCATTGCATCTGTGCATTCAGTTTTAAAGGGACAGTGGCCTAATTTATAGAGATGTTCCGATACCCCTTTTCCCTTCCTGATACTGATTCCTATACCTGGGCTCAGATTATCGGTCGATACCGAGTACTGATCCGATACCTATGTGTGTGTATCTGTATATACAGCTACAGATACTACTAGCCCTGCATGAATTGATAGAATTATTTTATAGTGTGCTTTAGACTTATCCCTTCATAAAACATGAACAAATACATACAGTAAACTGGAGTATTTTTATCATCTGACATGCATTTGACAATAATATTATTTGTTTTTGAAAAAGAAACTTAACTTCAACTTTTGAAAAAGAACTTCAAATGCAGCCACGAATCTAACTCTGTAAACTGAAAAAGGTATTTTAGTTTTACAATATAAATGTATAATAAATATAAAAAATGTTAATAACAAAAGTTCAGAGACTGTGTCCATGATAAACAATGGAAAACTAGTGTATTCTGAGTCAGTGACACAAAGATCCTGACTCGCAATTTCTTGCCTTTAGCAAGAAATGCATCGTTATAGATTACGTAATGAAAAGGGTTTTGGTTTTTGATTTATTTTATTTCGTTAAGTAATAATGTAAAGCTTTCTATCTATATATCTATCTATATATATCATGTCTGTGAGGCAGCATTCGCTGAGTTTCGGTTCATTATTCTGAAGCGCTCCTGAACGAGACTGTAGAAAGCGCATCATGTTTGTTTTCTTTACTTTATAAAAGCACTGTTTATAACATTTGGTTAATACTGTGAGTGCACACAAATAAAAGTAGACCCTTTACAGTTCCAAATGATGTATTACTCTTACCTTTGTGAGCAAAAATTACGGGTAATTTTAAATTGTTTCCATTGAAAGAAATGCAAATAATCGCCCTGGCACCTCTATCCTGCAAAGCGTACTTTGGCTTCCACTCTCCGCACAAAGGATTGGATATGCGCCTAATAGCACACATTTATCTAAGTTTAACGTTTAAACTAACATTGTTTTATGCCTTGAATTTTTATATCTATATATTTTTTTTTTAGGTAAGTCGTGATGTATCGGAATATCGGAATTGTATCAGAGTCGGAACAACCCTACTAATTTAGTTGCAATTGTCTGTGTCTTAAGCAACAAAAGAAAGACAGAAAATCACTCACTGTTCTTGACTGAATCACTTTAGTAGCTCTAATACAGTTAAATCTAAATTTATTTATAGAAGTAAATGTATCTGCTTGAAAGAACAAAGAATGTTATAAAGTTGTTATAAAGAATGCATAATTAGCCTATATAATCATTGGTGTTTCATTGAAAAGACCAAGTGGTTTTATTTAATTTTCAAGGCATGCTGTGTCACCGCAGTTTAATTGGTGTCTAACATTATAAAATCTTAATATCAAAGCTATATGAGTTTGAAAATTTTAGAGAAATGCTTAATAAATGCATTACACTAACTAAACCCATTAGATTTTAGCTGACTAATTTTACTGTAGATTTAGTCGACTAAAACTAAACCAATTCAGATGATTAAAACTAAAATGCCGTTTTAGTCCAAAGAGAATGACTAAAACTAAATCCAAATTTGCTGTCAAAATTAACCCTGCCACATGTTTACATGCATGCATGTGTCAAAACACACTTTCTTTATCTTATATTATGTATTTATTTTCTCAATGACTTTCAACGAATTTGTTCAAAGATTTATCTTTCTAAACCCCTCCTTTGCATAAGGCCACTCTGCTTTGATTAGTCCAGGTACCCAGTCTGTTATTTTTGCGTCCTTGTGCATTTGTAGATGGCTGCATGCATTTGTGCATCCCTGCGCTCATTTGTGGATTTTAAAACATTTCTAGCATCAAGACGCTGATAATCCACAAATGCGTTGACTCACCCATCATCTATTCAGTCCAATCAGATAACAGCCACACTTTGCACACTAGCTCGCAACTTTTAATTTTCGTCCGTTTTTGTACACGATGTAAATACAGAAGAGTTAAGTTTTAAATAGGAAAAATATCAAAACTCTTTGGTCATTTTTGAGCGAGATGCTAACGGTCTAATCGGATTCAATGATCTATGTTAAGCTGTGTTAAAAGTGTTACCGCCAGGCCCAGAGATCGGCTGAATGGATTAGAAAACGGTGAAACCCAACTGTTAAACTCTAGGGGAGTTGGAAAATGAGCCTATTTTCAAAAAAGTGTTCCTTTAACCTAAGTCTGTTTTAAGTCTAAGTGTGTTAGTTTACCTGTGTTAATTTACTCTGCTGAATATTAGACTGTGAAATTCATTTAAAACTAAGATTGAGAATCTCAGAGGGATTATCTGATTACTCTCTTTCCATTTTCTGTCTGTCTCTAGTTTACGGAGACAGACCCCATTGTAAAATGACCATCAGTGTCATTTTACAATGGGGTCTACAGCTTTTACTAAACCTTTGTTTCGTTTAGTTAAATGTTACGTTACTTGAATTTACGAGTGTCTGGATACAGTCTCGGATGAAAGTCTTGATGCTTTCAAGGTTTGGACTTGCGATCACGTCCTTCCGGTTCTGAAGAGTGATGAACTCCAAAGATGTTCTCACTCTGTGGTAGTTGGGAGTTCTTTCCCAGGTGGAAAGTGAAGAAAAACGAAGAGCTGAGAGAGAGACCCAGCTGAAATCCTATTATCTTTTGGGAATGGAAAGACAATGCCTCCTGGCACAAGCTTATGGGTCCAGAAGAGTTCTTGCTCATCCTCATCCTCTTAGGTGCAGCAGGTGCAATAATATTACATAGCGCCTGAAAGTGACCGGCACTAAGTTTGTGTAGATGCAGAATATGTTGCAGCCAGCACAGTTGATGGCTGCGTAATATCATCGTGCATGCTGCACCCATGGTACAGCAGCACAGTTCCTTGATTATTAAATATATAATAGTTAATATTATTAATTATTAAAATCGCAACTTTTAATTTTCGTCCGTTTTTGTACACAATGTAAATACAGAAGAGTTAAGTTTTAAATAGGAAAAATATCAAAACTCTTTGGTCATTTTTGAGCGAGATGCTAACGGTCTAATCGGATTCAATGATCTATGTTAAGCTGTGTTAAAAGTGTTACCGCCAGGCCCAGAGATCGGCTGAATGGATTAGAAAACGGTGAAACCCAACTGTTAAACTCTAGGGGAGTTGGAAAATGAGCCTATTTTCAAAAAAGTGTTCCTTTAACCTAAGTCTGTTTTAAGTCTAAGTGTGTTAGTTTACCTGTGTTAATTTACTCTGCTGAATATTAGACTGTGAAATTCATTTAAAACTAAGATTGAGAATCTCAGAGGGATTATCTGATTACTCTCTTTCCATTTTCTGTCTGTCTCTAGTTTACGGTTTTGAGCTGTTTCTCGAAGGATGCGTCCTCTGGAGGACAAGTAGGACACTCCGACCTTCGAATGCGACCTTCTTTCACAGGAATTCGGAGGATGCATGAGGTGTAGCCTTTTTTCTGCTACAGATAACCCTCAATTCTTTGTGTCGGCATAAACAACTGTCATTTTTTTTTTGACAAAATGGTGGCACCAGCAGATGTAAACAAGCGAAGATGTGGCGTTTAAATGTAAGTATTTTCAAGTACTTTTTTATTAGAATTATCTCAGTAGGTAGGTGTGGCAAACAGGATTACAAGTGTTCAGTGATTTTTAAATGTTTACAACAGTACTCTTCTAGCAAGGCGAGAAATTATTATTTGTTTAACCCTCTTGTATTGTAGCGTTATATTTCGGGGTCACTTTCATATTGTTCACTGTAGAAACTAAAAGTAGAAATTAATTTATTCTAAAACTATTACAAGGTTATTGTCTCCAGTCAGTTTAATGTATATAAACAATTACAATTAATTATGATTAATTACAAATATTTATATCAGCTGCCAGTAGTAACTGTAACAGAGTTAAATTTCCATCAGCTAATCTGTTCGTCCAGCGAACATTTAGTATAATTTCATATGAACTCTAAGAAACTTCATTTTCTTGGCCACCAAATATCTTTCTTACAGTACTGAAGCATTAGAGCATGTAGCTTGATCAGAATAGTAAATTTACAAGCAGTGACAGAATCAAAACTTGAAAAAGGAGTCAGTTAACCTTTGAGTGAAACCATCAGTGTCATTTTACAATGGGGTCTACAGCTTTTACTAAACCTTTGTTTCGTTTAGTTAAATGTTACGTTACTTGCATTTACGAGTGTCTGGATACAGTCTCGGATGAAAGTCTTGATGCTTTCAAGGTTTGGACTTGCGATCACGTCCTTCCGGTTCTGAAGAGTGATGAACTCCAAAGATGTTCTCACTCTGTGGTAGTTGGGAGTTCTTTCCCAGGTGGAAAGTGAAGAAAAACGAAGAGCTGAGAGAGAGACCCAGCTGAAATCCTATTATCTTTTGGGAATGGAAAGACAATGCCTCCTGGCACAAGCTTATGGGTCCAGAAGAGTTCTTGCTCATCCTCATCCTCTTAGGTTCTAAAAGAACCACAGACTGGCTGGTTAATCAAAGTTGTCCTAACGGGTAAGAACGGTTGTTTTTGGTTTTAGGAAAACTTTGATGATGGTTTTGATCCACTTCGAAAGTTGACTACTGTATACTAACTTGTAAGAACTTATCCTGAAGTGTATGCGCAAGGAGGGTCAAACACCTTTTACAAAAATATGTAAAATAGCAAAGTAAGACAATTTTGAAGTTGGAGGAGAAAATGAAATGGGAATTTTTCACGGGCACCATTAAAGTCCATTATATAAAGATAATTCCTGAAATATTTTCCTAAAAAAAAAAACAATTTCTTTATGACTGAAAAAAGAAATGAACATCTTGGATAAGGGGGTGAATAAATTATCTGTATTTAGTTCTGGAAGTGAACTTCATGGTACATTGTACAAAACGCTGTGACTTTTAATGCAGTCGCTATGTGACCCAAAATGTCTAAAAATGGCCCATGATCGTCGCCTATTCCTTGAAGCAGGGTGGAAGCTAACAGCTTTCTGTTTTTATAACACTGCCAATCAGGGTCAGCTGGTGGTTTTATTCTCACATGGCATCCATCAATTGCTCCAACAGCTTTACCAAATGCCTGGTGATTTGTGAGGGAAGCAAAGCCAGCATCAACCTGGAGCAGGTGTTCGTCTGACTTTGATAGGGCCACAACCTTTGGCAAAATTTCCATGACTTCATCAGCTTCTCAATGTATAATTCTGTGAATGGTTGACCGTGGAATCCCAAAAGCATGTGACACAACCCTGTCAGATGCATCACAGGCCAACCAATACAAAAACACCAATGTCTGGAGAACACCATGTCTCCGTTGCTGATGAAGCAGCTCCAGAAGTTTGAAACTCTTTCTTCAGAAGAAAGTCTGCCTTTGTATCCATAAAAAAACCTCCCAAGAATATAATAATGCATAACTAGCATACTTGTAGGTTCATTTGGGTTTGAATATGATACAGTGCTTTAATATAGCCTAATACAGCGCACGCCAACACGAGCACAGTATAACGGCTGACAGGACAGGAAGATTAATTTTTACCGTCATATGGCCTGACAATCTCATTTGACCGCAGTTCACTGATGCTCTACTGAAGCTGCTCGTCACTGGTACCGTTTCCGTTTCCGTGCTCGGTTGACAAAAGTCTTTTTTTTTTTATGTGCTCGTAAAGACGTTCCGCGTCTAAAAAAATGCAATCTTTAGCATTTGTGGGTGGGGTGGCCAAACCTGTATATGTATATATGTACACATCTATACATATATATACACACATATATATATATATATATATATATATATATATATATAGACACACACCACACACACACACACACACACACACACATATATATATATATATATATATATATAAACATACATACAGTCATGTGAAAAAGTTAGGACACCCTACTGAATTCCATGGTTTTCCGAATCAGGACATCATTAAAACAAAACTGGTCCTTGGCCGCTCTTAAAATTTCGAAAATAAAACCTCAGATGAACAACAACGGATGACAAATTGCACCGTGTCATTATTTACTGAACAAAAATGAAGCCAAAATGGAAAAGCCATGTGTGACAAAGTTAGGACACCCGTACTGTTAACACTGGAATTAAGAGGGTAAATAACAGTCAAGCACTGCTAATCAAATACCTTTGATTAACTGATCATCAGCAAGTCTGAGTGCTTCTATAAACGCAAAAGCTTTGGCAGTTTGCTGGTCTGGAGCCTTCAGGTGTGTGTTAACACAATGCCAAGGAGGTAGGACATCAGCAATCATCTTAGAGAAGCAATTGTTGCATCTTCCATTCTAATGACATGCAGTGATAAGCCTTTCTAAACCTGTTGTCCAACAAAAGGGTTAGAAAAACAACAGTTATATAAAAACATTATAACTTGTTTTTAATTCTCAACATCAGTCCAGTGTTTGAAATTACTTCCTTATGTGATCTGATGTGGATTCTTATCACAGAATGAGGCAGACAATAAATTCTATACGTATGTCAATTAGCAATAGCTTATGAAAATACCTGAGATGGCTTGAAGAACACAGATAAATGTAAGGACAATAAACACTCGTCTACAATAATATATGATTTATCTGAGTTCTTCAAGCCATCTCGGGTATTTTCATAATGGAAGATGCAGTGCTTGTGTTGCTTTTTCAGATATAAGCAGGGAAGCGTTTCCTCATTTCAGCACGTGAAATCGCGGGCAGACATACAGAAAATTCCGAGAGAAATAAAACAAGGAAGTTATTTAAATGCAAAACCGAAAAACCGCAATTCACAAACGTGCATTGAACCGTGGAGGTCGTACCGAACGGTTCGATATTATATTGAGAATTGCGACATCCCTAATATATGTATACATATATATATATACACATATATATATATATATATATATATATACACATACATACATACACATATACAGGGGTTGGACAATGAAACTGAAACACCTGGTTTTAGATCACAATTAGTATGATATTGGGCCTCCTTTTGCAGCTAATACAACATCATTTCATCGTGGGAGTGACAAATACAAGTCCTGCAAAGCAGCCAGAGGGATTTTGAGCCATTTTCCTCTTGCAGAACAGTGGCCAGGTCACTATGTGATGCTGATGTGGGAAAACGTTTCCTGACTCGCTCCTCCAAAACACCCCAAAGTGGCTCAATAGTATTCAGATCTGGTGACTATGCAGGCCATGGGAGATGTTCAACTTAATTTTCATGTTCATTAAACCAGTCTGTCACCTGTCTTGCTGTGTGTATTGGTGCATTATTATCCTGATACAGAGCACTACCTTCAAGGTACAATGTTTGAACCATTGGGTGCACATAATGAAACTTTACACTCTGCTCTAACTGGTGTAATGTACAATAAGTGAAGATTGGGCACCAGACAGAGCAAATATAGCCATGAGACCTCCAATACTATATTGGCGAGTGTTTCAGTTTCATTGTCCAACCCCCATATATATATATATGCTGTTTCTAGTCCTCAAATCTCATTCGCTGATAAGAGTGTTGATATTACAGTCCATCAGAACTCCAACAGCCATTTTACCGTTTGTATCACTCTGCTTGCTGAAGTTGCCGTATTTCTAACAGCAGTCATGGCGGATGCCCAAATCCACTATAATGTTAAAAATAATACTGTTTTGTGTCATGGAACGTAGTTTTAAGAGCTTTTTAGGTGTGAATGTATAATGTGGAGCATAAACACTTAAAGAGTTACATTAATTGTTCCTTTAACAATAACATATCTCCCTTCTTTATCCTTTATTTCTTTCTGACACTCAAAATTGAGACTTTGTGGAATTAAAATAATAACCCCTCTCCTACGATGGTTTGGGCATGAACTATAAAAAATATTTTTTAAAACCAAATTTTTAAAATTTTTCAAGTTCCTCATTTGACATGTGTGTTTCTTGCAAGAAGAAGATATGTGTATTTTCCTTTTTCAATTTAGCTATTACCCTAGACCTTTTGGCCGGATTCCCCAAACCATTAACATTCAAAGACATTATCTCAATGTCCCGCTCCTGCATATGTCTTTCTTTACAACAATCCTCATAAAACGATAACCCCACTGGCTAACATTTGAACAAGTAAGAACAACTGAACAACATTTACATAAACCAAAACCATTTGAATGATCGAACAGAATATCAACTGACCTCCATTTGGGAATGATCACCCACAGCTTAGGTTTTTGAGTCACTCTCTCCATTAGGGGGGAAGGCCTCAGCTGAACAGAGGGCCCCCTTCTAGATATGAGGTGCTGCCTACTATAGGTTTTTGCACCCATACCAGATAAGTTTTCTTAGATGTCCATGTCTCCTGTATGTCAAGCTTATACACGAAAACCCCTTACCATATTATTTGAATTATTATACAATAAATTTCAGCTGTCACTCACTTTCATTGTTCCCTCTTGACTTGATGTATTAGTCCCTTGTTCACGTCCCATATAGAGGGTCTCTTACAAATTCACCGCGTTCTTTCGCCGAAAATCCTCTAGCCGCTTCCGTACCCTTCTGCTTGCCTCTTCTCTCCGCTCTTTGGTGACCCGCTGCCAAGCCGAACTTTTCCTTGCCTCGAGTCGTTCCAAAAGCGTTATAGTGCCCTCTGCCTCTTCAGAGTCAGCTACTTTATACCCTCTATCGCGCAGATCTTTCTCAACTTCTTTCGCGTCGTTGTACGTTTTTACTCCATTATTCCAATGTACTCTCATCTTAGTGAATGGGGTCTGAAAGCGGATCCCCGCTTCTTTCAGGATTTTCTTGGCTTTAACGTATGACTTGCGCTGCTGCACCATGGCCAAGGGATAATCGTGATCGAAGAAAATCCTCCTCTCTCCGATTGTGATTATTCTCTTGCTCCAAGCTTTACTCAGGACCATTTCTTTCGTACTGTATTGTAAAAAGTTCACGACGATAGCCCTCGGTGGCCGATCTGCTTTAGGCTTCGGTGCCAGAGCTCTGTGTGCCCGCTGAATTTGACAGTCTGCGTCAATGCCCAGTTCCCTCCGCATAAGTTCTTCAACAAACTGTGTGACCGACCCCTTTTCTTCATCCTCTGGTACTCCGAAAATGCGCAGGTTCTTTCTTCTGGACCGCGACTCGAGGTCAGTCAATTTGTCGATCATCTTTTTGTGCTCTTGCATAAATTCCTGGCCATCAGTCTCGGAGCTCCAGCACTCCATTTCTTCAACACGTGACAAAGTGGTCTCGACCTTTGCATTTTGTTCCTTTATTTCTTGTGTTGTGAGTGTGATTTTCTGATTGATGTCCTCCTTAAATTGTTCTAATTCGTGTTTCATTTGAGTCTTGAGTTCGTCTTTAAATGTACCCAGCTCCACTTTCAGCTCGCTACGAAATTCTCGTATCTGCTTGCTGATACTGTTTAAACCCGCGCGTAAAGAGTCTGTTTCTTGCATGCTGTCTGTCTCCGTTCGATTACAGTCTTTACCTTGCTTTTCGGGGTTTCTTTTAGCTTTAGACTTTGTCCCTCCCCTTATCTCTCAGCACATGTAGATTACCAATAAGTATAAATCGAGTTTAGCGGAGTATTAAAGCTGATTTAAGGGAGCTCGCAGTTTAACCTGCCATGTTGCTTCGCAGCCCAACCGGAATTCCCCGAAAGAATGTTTTTAGTGCCATATATGCTCCAAATGTAAATAGTCAGGTGAATACACACACACACACTTTGCGACAGCCAATCCTACAGTGTTTCTTCTACATTCCCAGTATCCCTACAGGATTTTGTGAGACTGTGGTGGGAGCACATTGGTTACTCTAGGGGGTCCAGGGGGTATTTTGTTCATTTTACATTTAAATGCTTAAATCTGGTGCATTTTGAGAGCAGAATCAAGTGACTAGATCACTGAAGAAATATGTGCTCTTGTAAACAATTTTGTGCTCTAGTAGTAATTTATTGGTTGCATAGATGTAAATGTGATGTGGTAGGGCACAATATATCACTATATAAATTCTTATAACAGCTACAAATGCTAGTTGATTTTACAATTGATTGATTCTACAATACAAGGCATTCATTTTATCAGACGCTCTGCAGTCCTCCTTGGTCCCACTTTACATTAGGTGGCCTTAACAACAATGTACTTACATGACACATTAAGCACTTAATACAATGTACTGTCATTGTACCTTCATGTTCTTACATTGTACTTACATTTAAAGTACATGCATGTTCAGTCTGTAGTTATAATAGTGTACTTACATATGTAAGTTGTAAGTACACTTTTGTAAGTACATGCCATAATTGTAATTTTGTAACTACAATTGTAAGTACTCTGCGGTTTCTGTTTTTTTAATTATTTTTGTAATTTTTATGTTTTTACAGGTGTAAAGCATTGTTGTTCATACCTACCATGTGTGCTTAATATATTTATTATTCAAACCATTTAGTATGGATGCAACAAATGTTTGCAGAATACAACAATGTAGATTCAGTCATTTTTATATAGCATGTTACGGCTACTCAGGAAGTTTGATTTTGTTGCGCGCCTCACATGCTGTAAACAACAATGTGCAAATACTCTATCTAATACTCTATCAGCAAGACTGCAATGAGGTTTCGTTTGTTAACATTAGTTAATGCATTAGTAACAGGAACTAGCAATGAATAATATATTTTAAAGATTGTATTATTCTTTGCTGACGTCAGTTTAGAAATGTTCTTGTTCAGGTTAGTTCACACCGCATTAATTAATGTTAATAGATACATCTTTTGATCTTAAAAATGTTTTAGTAAATGCTGAGGTCAACATTAACTAAACTTAATAAATAATGTAGAAGTATTGTTCATTGTTAACTCATGTCAACTAATGAAACTTTGTTGTGAAGTGTGAAACCATTGTTGATACTCAGGAACTAACGCGTGCTTACATTGAAAATACACCAAAACTGCCCACCTAAAATAAAGTGTGGAACCATTGTTGGTACTCAAGAACCAATGTGTACTTACACTAAAATTACTTAGGAACTAATGTGTACTTACACTGAAATTACTCAAGAACTAATGTGTACTTACATTGAAAATACACCAAAACTGACCACCTAAAATAAAGTGTGGAACCATTGTTGATACTCAGGAACTAATGTGTACTTACACTGAAATTACACAAAAACTGACCACTTAAAATAAAGTGTGGAACCATTGTTGATACTCAGGAACTAATGTGTACTTACACTAAAATTTCTCAAGAACTAATGTGTACTTACATTGAAAATACACAAAAACGGCGCACCTAAAATAAAGTGTGGAACCATTGGGTCGATTCTCAAGAACTAATGTGTACTTACACAAAAATTACTCAAGAACTAATGTGTACTTACATTGAAAATACACAAAAACTGCGCACCTAAAATAAAGTGTGGAACCATTGGGGATACTCATGAACTAATCTATACTTACACTGAAAATACTCAGGAACTAATGTGTACTTACACTAAAATTACTCAAGAACTAATGTGTACTTACATTGAAAATACACCAAAACTGACCACCTAAAATAAAGTGTGGAACCATTGTTGATACTCAGGAACTAATGTGTACTTACACTGAAATTACACAAAAACTGACCACTTAAAATAAAGTGTGGAACCATTGTTGATACTCAGGAACTAATGTGTACTTACACTAAAATTTCTCAAGAACTAATGTGTACTTACATTGAAAATACACAAAAACGGCGCACCTAAAATAAAGTGTGGAACCATTGGGTCGATTCTCAAGAACTAATGTGTACTTACACAAAAATTACTCAAGAACTAATGTGTACTTACATTGAAAATACACAAAAACTGCGCACCTAAAATAAAGTGTGGAACCATTGGGGATACTCATGAACTAATCTATACTTACACTGAAAATACTCAGGAACTAATGTGTACTTAAATTGAAATTACTCAAGAACTAATGTGTACTTACATTGAAAATACACAAAAACTGACCACTTAAAATAAAGTGTGGAACCATTGGGGATACTCATGAACTAATCTGTACTTATACTGAAAATACTCAGGAACTAATGTGTACTTACACTGAAATTACTCAAGAACTAATGTGTACTTACATTGAAAATACACAAAAACCAACCATTTAAAATAAAGTGTGGAACCATTGGGGATACTCATGAACTAATCTGTACTTACACTGAAAATACTCAGGAACTAATGTGTACTTACATTGAAAATACACAAAAACCGACCACTTAAAATAAAGTGTGGAACCATTGGGGATACTGTCAGGCATTCACCACAGCCACCTCTATCAGCTACGTCACCTACAGCGCCACCCATTCGTTCTGCCTCACCGGAGTTCTGATTGGTTTCACCTGACACTCGTTACCACACCCTTTAAATAGACTGCTCAGTCATTCAGCGTTTGTCTGGTCTACAGTTCACTAACCCGAATGCTAGCTCCAGACCGCTTCCTGCTCAGAACCTCCGGTGTGTGCTCCATCTGCCATCAACAACCTTATTTGAAGCCTATGAACTCTACTTACAGGAAAGTCACATCAATCTGCACTTCTGCTACTGTTTTATGTTTACTTTGCATCTCTCTGTTAATAGACATCCTTCCATTCCGTTTTACTTCCCTCTCTGGTCTCATCCTTCACCCCAGCGTGACAGATACTCAGGAGGAAATAATGTGCACACACACTGAAATTACACAAAAACTGACCACTTAAAATGTGGAGCCTGTGTCAGAGTCCAGGGAATAATTTACATGGAGAATAAAGAAAACATACATTTTAATACAAAGAAGTTACATGCAATATATAGTAAGTTGATATATATATAAAAAAAACTATGTAATCACATACATTTTTTATAGATATTAAATTAACAAACACTCTGGATCTGCATATATCTGGATTTTACCTATTTATATTTCATATAAGAATTACTTTTTTAAGTCTGTTCTTCATGGCTGCAAATTAATGAATTTTGAAGTCCTTTCTTATGTCATGAAACAGCTGAGCAATTACTCCTTTTTTCTCCCTTCTGAATACATTTCAAATGCTCTTTTAAGAGCTGACTGCTTTTGTTGCCTCTGTGCTTGTAGACCTGTGACTTGATGCTTTGCCATGCACGTTCTATGTGCTGTGTATGGCAACCAGTGTTTGGATCAACAAAGATTTCTGAATGGTTGACAGTAAAATGCCTGTACCCATGTCTACGGAGAGCCTGAACATATGCTCTCCAACAGTCACTGAAAATGGTGGACCCTCTTCTCACGTGCCTTCTGATAATGGGTATGAGAGTCTGTTTTGAGCGGTTTTTGACAATCTTTAAAATTGGCAAACGTCTGTGGCCCTTGATTTCCAGCATTCCAAACACCCAGTTGTTTCTTCTCCATGTAGTTCGAAAACGACCACGGTTATACTAGAAGAAGAAAAAAATAAAAGTTTAGATGCTGGAATTGATGCCAAAAATGTCACTAAATATTTTATTAATTGCTACAGTAAATCAGTCAAACAATTTTGGTTTAAAATAATGATATTAAAAACCTAGCAAATAAAAATAATAACACATTCTGCTGTCATGTTACAAAAACAAGAGAGTTTAAAATTTTGTCATTTTGTAAAATGACATTACAAAAAATAATAATAAAAACAATAATTAAAAAAATCAGGTGAAAAAGGAAAATCTTTTGTTTACACACAATCAAAATTATTCAACCCGGAAGAGTCTGTAACAATTTCCAAGTGTATGTTAATGTCAATATATAATTTTTTAAGATGCTGTCATAATACAACTATGTATAATACTAGGGTCACTCCGTGTCAACTCAACCAGAGGTCCCCGGCTCAAATTTGTGATTTTGCTTATATTTATTTTAAAGAAAGATAGACATGTATAGTGATAAAAGCCATATAAATTATTAAATATTAAATGTCATGGATGAATATTTACTGAGTAATCCACTATTTTGTAGAGGAAGGTCAAAATGGCAATTTTCACCTTAGATTTAGAGTCAAAAAATGAATTCAGAAAGATGGCAGCATCATTATTTTATTTTTGCACAGAGATTGGTAGTTATATTAGTAAAATCTGTTGACTTTAGTTATCTTAGTTGCATTATGTGCCAATAGTGACCAATCAAAACTAGGGAAAAAAGCATCTTTATTTTTAACGCCTTATGAGATTTGGTTCCAGAGATATTGGAATTTCAATATGGCTCCGGGAGTAAATCGTCAAAATGTACACATTTTCAGTGTTCAAAAACCAAATGTGGGTGAGTTTAAAAAAAATGTAAAAATTTAATTTTCTTTTAAAGAGGAATGTCTGAAGAACAAATAATGTTTAAACTGGAGATGTGTCTCATTTCTTTCTGTCAAGACAACTGCACTGAACATACCAGTCTGAGTGCTATAAATATTATTTTTACAAAGTTTGCGTGCCAGTAACTCAAGAAGTATTAAAGATACTGCAATATGATTTTAGATTCTAGTTGTTAATAAACTTTTCTCTTGGAATATAAATGTTTAAGGCCCTATAGACCTTTTTCCTGAGTAAATGATGATCGCCGCCATTCTGAATTCTAACGTCAGATTGAATGCTTTACTGTTCCGTTCTCCATAGGAACATATTCAAATAGTGTCCATCTGTTTTTAATGTAGCTAACGTCTGCAGCTTTGTGTAATCTACACACTCATTAAAGTAAGGCGCTGACAAATGACTGTCATTGCAAAGTGATGGTGCTATGGAGCCATGTGCTATTTAAAAACATTTTAATAGGTTTAATATTAGATTATCAACTCGGAATATACGCTAATTTGACTAGAAACAATGGAGACCGGAAATGCAAAGCATTGTCGGACTTACTTTCATGTTCAGGAAAAACGTCTATATATTCAGTCACTGAGATATGAGAATCTCAATGAGGCTCATCTGGATTAATTATTAGAATTTCTTTTTCTTGTTTATTGTTAGAAAATATGAAGCATAGTAGTCATAGATCAAGCAGTATCTACTGTTTAAGGGCATATTTGGCAGAATCACTGATGTACCCCAAACATTTAACATCTCTTACACTTGAAATAATTACCATTATATAATTCTGAACCCTAGGAAAATGGAATCCTGTGTAATCTTTTTTACATTTCACAGTGTTCATACTTTACCCAGAGTTAACAATTAATCCTGGTCATTCATAATCTGACGTGTCACACTGTACAATCCCTGGGTTACTGTTATTATTTGCATTGTAAACAGTAATGACTAGATAAACACAAAACTACATTTGACTTTTGACCATTAAATATGGTCCCACTAAATTTGAAGCTGCACTGAGATCTTGATATCTCTGGGATTAAACCATACAGAGCTCTAAAAATCAAGATTCCAAAATAAAAATTTCTTAAAAAAATAAAATCATATTAAGATAACTTTAATACTACTTGAGTTAGGCACACAAATTAAAAAAAAAAAATCATATTTATGAGTCTCCAACAGGTATGTTCTATGCAATTATTCTAATAGAGGGAAACAATATACGATTCCAATTTCAATATTATTTCTTCTTCAGACATTGGTCTTTAAATAAAATAACTATCAGCTGTACACAAATTGACCAACATTTGGTTTTAATAATGCTGCCATCTTTCTAAAGTCAATGTACCCCCCTGTAACTTGACTCTAAATCTCAGTCAAATCACTTTGACTTCCCTCTACAACAGGGATTTCCAACCCTGTTCCTGCAGATCTACCATCCTACAAAGTTCAGCTCCAACCCTGAACAAACACACTTGAACCGGATAATTAATCTCTTAGGTAGCACTTGATAATTACAGACAGCTGTGTTGGAGCAGGGCTGGAACTAAAGTCTGCAGGTAGGTAGATCTCCAGGAACAGGGTTGAACACCCCTGCTCTACAAAATAGTGGATTACTCAGTAAATATTCATCAATGACATTTAATATTTTAGCTATCATCACTATACATGTCTATCTTTCTTCAGAATAAATATCTGCAAAGTCCAAAATTTGAGTTTTTGAAATTTGGCTGATTTGACATGGAATGACCCACAAATTTTTCAACCCTTACTTAACATTTCCAAGACATTTTTTTAAAAGTTCAGAGAAACAGTTTGCAGCTATAGCAAACCTTTCAGGGAATGGATAGAAAAACCACAATTTTAATCAAGGGGATTAAGATGTTTGATCAGAGAAGCTGAGATAAACCCTAAATTTACTGGCAAAGACCTGCTAGGTGACCTGATGTAGGAGGAAAAACATCTCAAATATTGACTTCATGCCTGGACACCTCAGTGAATGCCATTCTTGTACAACAGAACATAAAGGTTGACTTGAATATGCTAAAATGAATTTAGATAGGCCTGTAGAATTCAATAAGAATGGTTAATGGAGTGATGAGACCAAATTGGAACTTTCTGGACCCATGGATGATGGTTTAGCAGAACTGTATATCTGGCACAAAAAAGCATCCCCCTACATCTTGACTTTTAAAGTCAAGTAGTATTTTTTTCTCAAATTAACCTCATTTGTCTATGCTCCATTTACCTTTCTTTTATGTGCAAACTTCGACTCATCAATGGAAATAAACTTGCGTCTTGATTTTCCACCCACTGTAAGACCAGTTCTTCTTCTCAGTCTTTGTAGTGCAGCTATGCATATCTGAATAACAGAAATATTAATGAATGTCATGCAATGGTTAATTGCTTTGTTTCTGTATTCATTATAAAGAGGTACCTTCCTAACGGCATTTGTCATTCGGGACAGTGTTCTTGAACTTCTAGCTATTTGATCCTCTAGCAGGTCAATTTGCCTGAGTTGGAGACCTTGTGCAAATCTGAGAACAAGGAGCACATCACTAGTACTGACTTTTTCTGCTCTACAGGCTGTACAAATATTATTGTGGTAAATCATTATGTGTACAACATTCTACAGATAAATAAGACTTTCTCTTTCTATAACCACTCACCGGTAAATAAATTGTACAAAAAAAGTTGTACTCTACTTTGGCTGAAAAGTGAACCTTTTCTTACTGATGATGACACTTTGCGATGACCCTTTCTTCTGCACATCCTGAAATAAAACAAATTAAAAACAAAAAATCAGAAAAAATTATCATATGAAATGTTCATTAATAAAGCAAGAAGCTTTGGTTTACATTGCAATTAGAACACCTTCACTGCACTTAAATAACTGTAAACCAAGGCTTCGCAGAGCTTATTGCTTTTATAGAATGGTTAGACCATAAAAAATAATTATTTTAATAGATAACTAGATAAAATAAAGTTTGTCAAGTTTTAAGTTTTAAAAATGTTAAAGTTTAAAAAAAGTTAAAGAAGTTTAAAAAGATTTTTAAGTTTGAGGGTTTTCAAGCTGAAATAGTTTAACTTAGTTTTAAAAGCTTAATGTTTGATAGATAGATAGAATTATATTTATTGTAATATGCTTGATTTAAAAAAAAAACATAATTTAACACAACATAATTTAATATATTAGGTTAACATCATAAATAGTATTATGAAAAAAGATTATGCATACTTTATATAAACCAATAATATAAACTTATATACACTCATGTGAATTTTAACCAAAATATTAATGTTGGAAACATGTTTGGTAACCTGTACATATGCACAAATAAAGTAACTGTATTGCTCTACTTACCATATATAGCCATCGGTGCTCTTGTGACTGGTCAGCTTCATTTCTTTTCCGCAAACACGGCAGGTTGGTGCTCCACAAAGCAGTCTTTTCTTGATGAACCATTTTATTAAACTTTTCCGATGAGATCCTCTTCTGCAGCGATGTAAAACTTTATGTATTTGCTCAGATAAATTCATTTTAAACTCATCACTTAAACACCCTTCGTGACCCCAACCTGTACACGAAGTATTTTCTGTATTTACTTTAATTTAAAATGCAGGAGTTGAACACCCAATCAGAGGTCCACTCTTGTAGACACGTCACGCGCATGCGCAGTCAGAGGTGTGTGTGATAGCTGGCGGTCTTTTTCCGAATATCAACGGCTGACGACTGATAGAAGGTATGAAGTTTACAGTTAAATATATCGACTGTAATGTATCCACCTTATTTTTCAATGCGGAAGCAAGCTGTTTTCTGGTAATGTGTTAGACGTCCAGTTCATAATCCGCCATAGGGAAATAACGAGAAAAATATGGAAGTGCAGTAAACGGTACAACAGTTTGCACTACAAACCAGTGTGTTCATAATTAAGGTAATACATTAAAACAATATGGTAAAACACACCAGTTTGCAATATCAAGCAGTAAAACCAGCTTTTTGTGCAGCTAAATATAGCTGGAAGTGGATGAGACCGGAAGCTAGACACAAAAAAATGTACAAATGGCTGCACTCACTCTTATGGGAAAAATAAGGTGGATAAAACCAATTAATGGAGTCTGTTCCTAAAGTATTGTGTTGAATCTATCGTACCATGGCAAGAAAGTTACTTTCAAAGTTCATTACTCAAAGTTGCAAAAACATGTAGAAACCTTTGCAGCTCACCTTAGCGCAAACACAAATATACTGATCAGGTCAGTCACACATGGTGCTCCTAAATATTTTTCACAGTTGCACATAGTAATTTTTAGTCGCAAATGTGAGCGAAATGGTCGCACTGTAGAGCCCTGAGTATATAGTATTCAGTATTACTTTTTGCAGAGCTTAAATTTTGGCCTTGTCATGTATTTGTCCTTCACTTGTCCGATTAAAAAATAATTGTAATTTTTTTCTGAAGCAATATTCTCATCAGTGTTCTATCAGGTTACATACTGTATGTAAATCTCCAGATTTGTGGAGGGCATTTTTTTACCTTTATAAAGGGCAATTTTTCACCTAATCTTTAATTCTTACATTTGATTAATAAATTTCATTGTAATAGGACTGTTACCAATTAAATGAAATAATTTACATTACAAACATTACAATTTACAACTGTATTTAATAATGTTAATTTTACATTGTCCCTATGCATTCTCTTGCTGCTTGTTATTTTTTTTTTATGATTTTACTTTTTTAAAATGAAATAATAACAATAATAATAAAATGAAAAAAAAAAAAAGTTTTGACATTCCTGTGATATGACTCGCTTTTCCCAAACAAACTAGCACCCACTGGATAAAATTAGACCTGCACTATGTATGTATGATAAGCTGTTTAACTCAGAATGGCACACTGCAATAGGGGTGGGAATCTTCAGGCACTTCACGATCCGATCCAATTCCGATTCTGGGAGTCACGATCCGATTCCAAAACGATTCTTGATCCACATTTTTTCCCCAATTAATTATTCTGCTGTGCAAATACATCTTTACAACTTTACATTTTACAAAATGTAAAATTGCCATTATTTATGCATTTTTTTTTAAAGTTAGAATCTCTGTATGTCAGTACTGCCATCTTAAATGTAGGGGTGTGAATCATCACTGGTTTCACGATTCAGTTTAATTACGATTTTCATTATCAACTAAATATCACAATGCATCACATTCTCAGTTTTAAATATTACTGCACATGGCTACATTTTCATATACATTTTATATCAAATGTATTTTGTGCAACATATACTTTATTTGTTTTATCATATGAGCAGGCTACTGTAAACTCTGTTTTTCTCAGCATTACAGCCGTTTGATTATTACTGATGAGATCAGCCACAACTGAGCTTTAGGACAAACAAACAGAAAGCGCACGTGAAAGTCTGTCAGTGCGTGAGTTTCGTTCATCTAAGAGAATCGCAATGCATTGGAGAATCGATTTTTTCCCTCACCCCTACAATGCAATAGACCTTCACTTGTAACTTTTATTTAATGCCAGCATTAAAGGTGACAGCCTTTTCTTTAGAATTATAAAAAAATATAATTTTTTTAAAATATAAAATCTTTTTTATTTAGGCAAGGAAAAGAAAAAGAAGAAGAAAAAGAAAGTCACTAGTAGTGAGAGTGATGCTTCAAACTCTTCATCATCTTCGTCATCCTCCGATGAAGAAGATGCAAGGGAGGAGGAGGACGACGAAGATGATGAAGAGTTTGAAAGATGCCACAAAAAAAAATAAAAAAAAAAGAAAACACAAAAAATCAGGTCAAGATCTGCATTGTCCAGTGCTACAGTAAGAGGTAAATCTAAGACCACTTCTTTTTGTGAATTGATTCTTGATGAAGATGACTTTTCCATATGTTCTGTATAATTTGTAATATATTAACAAACTCTTTATTTTATGTTCAACAGCCAAGTGTCCAGATGACGTTCTGAAAAGATATAAAAAAGTTCTTCGAGCATACAAAAAGGAAGGAAGCATGACAAGAGCTTTTACAAAAGTTGGAGTGGACAGAAACACCCTTGCACTCTCTGCAGTTGTCGCTGAGATTCAAATTATTGAACCAGAATTTTATCGCTCCATCCCCCAGTTCTAGCCTCAGCAAGAGAAGCTTTTTGATTTTGCTCAGAGGTGCTCAGAGGCCTTGACCAATGAGGTGAAAGCCTCAATTATCTCAGCAAAAAAGAGTGGAAAACTCCTGCCAATTAAATACAAATTTCGCTAAAGGCTTTTTATTTCTGTTTTAATTTGATTAGTTGGAGTATTATGCGTTTCGTTTTACGCAAGTTTATATAAAGAAAAGTGTTTAAACATAAGGTCCAATCTTGTGCAACCTGAGCACAGCTCTTTTTTTTTTGTTACCTTTTTTTCCAAAAAAAAAGTAGTCTATATATTGTAAAAGTTTCAGAAATAGACTGTTCCTGTTTATCTGAAAGTTTTCAGTAAAACAAAAAACATTGCATGTTTTGTTTTCCTTTCCATGTCCCAGCATTATTAGCAAGTTTCAATAAGAATACCATAATTTTATTCTGCATGTAATTAATGAACCGATGGACCCGCCTTTTACAACAGATGGACATTTTTCTGTTTATTTTCAGGGTAAGTACACATTAGTTCCTGAGTATCAACAATGGTTCCACACTTTATTTTAAGTGGTCAGTTTTTGTGTATTTTCAGTGTAAGTACACATTAGTTCCTGAGTATCAACAATGGTTCCACACTTTATTTTAAGTGGTCAGTTTTTGTGTAATTTCAGTGTAAGTACACATTAGTTCTTGAGTAATTTTAGTGTAAGTACACATTAGTTCTTGAGTATCAACAATGGTTCCACACTTTATTTTAGGTGCGCCGTTTTTGTGTATTTTCAAAGTAAATACACATTAGTTCCTGAGTATCAACAATGGTTCCACACTTTATTTTAGGTGGGCAGTTTTGGTGTATTTTCAAAGTAAATACACATTAGTTCCTGAGTATCAACAATGGTTCCACACTTTATTTTAGGTGCGCCGTTTTTGTGTATTTTCAATGTAAGTACACATTAGTTCTTGAGTAATTTTAGTGTAAGTACACATTAGTTCTTGAGTATCAACAATGGTTCCACACTTTATTTTAGGTGTGCCGTTTTTGTGTATTTTCAATGTAAGTACACATTAGTTCCTGAGTATCAACAATGGTTCCACACTTTATTTTAAGTGGTCAGTTTTTGTGTAATTTCAGTTTAAGTACACATTAGTTCTTGAGTAATTTCAGTGTAAGTACACATTAGTTCTTGAGTAATTTTAGTGTAAGTACACATTAGTTCTTGAGTAATTTCAGTGTAAGTACACATTAATTCTTGAGTAATTTTAGTGTAAGTACACATTAGTTCTTGAGTAATTTTAGTGTAAGTACACATTAGTTCCTGAGTATCAACAATGGTTCCACACTTTATTTTAAGTGGTCAGTTTTTGTGTAATTTCAGTGTAAGTACACATTAGTTCTTGAGTAATTTTAGTGTAAGTACACATTAGTTCTTGAGTATCAACAATGGTTCCACACTTTATTTTAGGTGCGCCGTTTTTGTGTTTTTTCAGTCTAAGTACACATTAGTTCTTGAGAAATTTTAGTGTAAGTACACATTAGTTCCTGAGTATCAACAATGGTTCCACAATTTATTTTAGGTGGTCAGTTTTGGTGTATTTTCAATGTAAGCACACATTAGTTCTTGAGTAATTTTAGTGTAAGTACACATTAGTTCCTGAGTACCAACAATGGTTCCACACTTTATTTTAAGTGGTCAGTTTTTGTGTAATTTCAGTGTAAGTACACATTAGTTCCTAAGTAATTTTAGAGTAAGTACACATTAGTTCCTGAGTATCAACAATGCTTCCACACTTTATTTTAAGTGGTCAGTTTTTGTGTAATTTCAGTGTAAGTACACATTAGTTCCTAAGTAATTTTAGTTTAAGTACACATTGGTTCTTGAGTACCAACAATGCTTCCACACTTTATTTTAGGTGGGCAGTTTTGGTGTATTTTCAGTGTAAGCACATGTTAGTTCCTGAGTATCAACAATGGTTTCACACTTTACAACAAAGTTTCATTAGTTGACATGAGTTAACAATGAACAATACTTCTACATTATTTATTAAGTTTAGTTAATGTTGACCTCAGCATTTACTAATACATTTTTAAGATCAAAAGATGTATCTATTAACATTAGTTAATGCGGTGTGAACTAACCTGAACAAGAACATTTCTAAACTGACGTCAGCAAAGAATAATACAATCTTTAAAATATATTATTCATTGCTAGTTCCTGTTACTAATGCATTAACTAATGTTAACAAACGAAACCTCATTGCAGTCTTGCTGATAGAGTATTAGATAGAGTATTTGCACATTGCACATTTACAGCATGTGAGGCGCACAACAAAATCAAACTTCCTGAGTAGCCGTAACATGCTATATAAAAATGACTGAATCTACATTGTTGTATTCTGCAAACATTTGTTGCATCCATACTAAATGGTTTGAATGATAAATATATTAAACACACATGGTAGTTATGAACAACAATGCTTTACACCTGTAAAAACATAAAAATTACAAAAATAAATGGTAACGCTTTAGATTACAACCCGCAAAGAACTACGTAAGTAAACTGAATTTACGGTGTATGTTTCTGCAATTATAGTGTACCTATAAAGTACGTACATGTAGGTATAAGGATACAATATGTTATATTTGGGTAATAAGGGGATAACAAACCAGATATTGAACCTGCAAAGAACTACATAAATATACTGAATTTACGGTGTACGTTTCTGTAATTATAGTGTACCTATTAGTGCGTATGTGTTGGTATAAGAGAACAATAGGCTATGTTACGTTTTGGTAATTCGGGGGTAACAACCAGATATACAACCTGCAAAGAACTGCGCAAGTAAACTTAAGTTACAGTGTATGTTTCGTATTTATATTGTACCTACGTGTAAGTATAAGGCAGCAATACGTTACGTTTGGGTAATAACGGGGTAGCAAATAGATATACAAATAATTAAAAATAATTTAAAATGGATTAATTTAAAAAACTTAACAGGTACCTGTTTTATTAAATCGTAAGTTTGGTGCATCTATACGTAAGCTTTTTAAAATTACTGGGAAATTATACTCTTGTTCCATGTAGTTACAGGGTAATTGTGCCATCTGCGGGCTGTAAATTAAAGTGGCGATTGTTCCCCTCTTGTTCAAGGAAGTTACAGGGTAGGTGCAATACATAAACACACAATCTGTGTATTTTAATATTTTTTATAGTCGCTAATCCCACTTCTACCTCTAAACCTAACGTTAACTATGACTGAACAGTAATAAAAATATAAAAAACAGGAAAGTGCAATCACAATCATTTATTTATTGCAAAAATGTCAACAGCCATACAAAAAAGTATTCCAAATAACGATGCGTTGCAGCCGCAGTCTTTTTTTGGCGGAATACAGTAGGTTTGAGGTGCAGTAGGATGAGAGCAGAATTTAAATTGTTAATCGCTGAAAATATTATCCAGATTATTGTCTTGATCCACTCCTCGAAGGCGCCCGCGCGTCCAACACATCTCACCAGAAACACGGCATGTCGTAATCTGTGACGAATGCAGGCGAGAGCCAATGAACGTCCGATTTTCCTGTCGCAAAATGCACTTTAGCACGGGTTTACGGCTGTTGCTGCTGGACTCGCTGCTAGAGATGGAGATGAAGATCGCCGGACAAAGCCTTGAATTTGGTTCTGGTCCTCGCAAATCGTATGGATTCTGAAGATCTGGGTTACAGCGCACAAATAAAATGGTTTAATTTGTAATTATGATGCGTGTTCGGTGTATTTTATGGTTCTATTGTTAGTCACAGCATGTTAGAGAAAACGCCTTTGTGTTCCACCACAAACGAAGTTAATATTACATGAATGATTAAACGATTGCAGAAATATTATTTATTTTAAGGGTTTAACGTGTAGTCATGATAACATTATGTAGACCTATTCTTGGAAACGAGCTGGCAACAGAAATCACACAGAACAGAATGAAATGTTATAATTTCATATTACGTAAACGTTAAATGTTTAGATGATGTAAATATGTCAGTATTGTACATTTATTGTCTGTAAAATGTAAATAAATGTACATTTTGTAGAACCACATTTTACGTCGCGTTGTTATTGTATTTGTTATTGTTATTGTTGGTATTGTACCCTGTAACTTCCTTGAACAAGAGGGGAACAATCGCCACTTTAATTTACAGCCCGCAGATGGCAAAATTACCCTGTAACTACATGGAACAAGAGTATAATTTCCCAGTAATTTTAAAAAGCTTACGTATAGATACACCAAACTACGATTTAATAGAACAGGTACCTGTTAAGTTTTTTAAATTAATCCATTATAAATCATTTGTATATCTGTGATAAACGTAACCTATTGTTCCCTTATACTTACACGTAGGTACAATATAAATACGAAACATTCACCGTAACTTTAGTTTATTTACGCAGTTCTTTGCAGGTTGTATTTCTGGTTGTTACTCTCTATTACCAAAACGTAACATATTGTTCCCGTATACCTACACATACGTACTAATAGGTACACTATAATTACAGAAACGTACACCGTAAATTCAGTATATTTATGTAGTTTTTTGCAGGTTGAATATCTGGTTTGTTATCCCCTTATTACCCAAATATAACATGTTGTTCCCTTATACCTACATGTACGTACTTTATAGGTACACTATAATTGCAGAAACATACACCGTAAATTCAGTTTAATTACGTAGTTCTTTGCGGGTTGTAATCTAAAGCGTTACCAAATAAATAAATCACAGAAACCGCAGAGTACTTACAATTGTAGTTACAAAATTACAATTATGGCATGTACTTACAAAAGTGTACTTACAACTTACATATGTAAGTACACTATTATAACTACAGAGTGAACATGCATGTACTTTAAATGTAAGTACAATGTAAGAACATGAAGGTACAATGACAGTACATTGTATTAAGTGCTTAATGTGTCGTGTAAGTACATTGTTGTTAAGGCCACCTAATGTAAAGTGGGACCAAAATAAAAAATTAGTCTGGTCAAAACATGTGGGGCCCCTAGGCAAGCCTGTGCATTAATCCGCGCCTGGGTACAAGTACTATTCTGGTGACAAAATTTGTTTCTAACCTGGATCTCCATACTGAGGTGTGCATTTGTTGCGTTAAATATTAACACATGCCTTTAGTCCCTATAACAAATAACAATACACAGAATCTCTTAGTACACCCTTCTATATGCAAATTGTAATCTGTTACTTACTCCACATTCACTTTTGAAAATCATATCATATATAACAAAACCAGCATTCTTTCATCTTAGAAACATTGCCCAGCTATAAAACGTTTAACCTGCTTCTGATGCAGAGAAGCTAGTTCATGCATTCATGAGCTCTAGACTGGACTACTGTAATGCACTGCTAGGTGGTTGTCCTGCATCTACAATAAACAAGCTAGAGTTAGTCCCAAATGCAGCTGCTATAGTCCTCACCACATCAAGAAAATATAATCATATTACCTCAATTTGCAGTTTCTGCATTGGCTGCCTGTGAAGTTCTGTATCAGTTACAAAATATTACTACTTACTACAAGGCCCTGAATTGTTTAGCTCTTGTGTACCTAACCAGTCTTCTATCACTACATTCCATCATGCTCCTTAAAACCCTCTGGGGTCTGAGGTGATTTTGGGGCCCTTTAGATGTTTTGACATGCCCTGACATTTGTGCTTATTTTAGCTACTTATAACATACTACCGGCCAACATATAATTTTTTTTGTATTCAGCACAAACGGTGCTACAATAATATGTGAGCAGGGTGGATGTACATATTTGCATTTTTTAGAAAAAAAAGATTATGCGTGCTTAGTAAGTTTTGGGAAAATAAATGTAGCTGAAATAAGGCCATAAAACTCATACTGAATAGTCCTGAACAAGGCTTTTGACTAATCACTCTTGTAGGCTAGAATATTTACCTTAAAATGATGTGAAAATGATCATGCTCACTCTTTCACAGAAAATATATTGATTTTCTAAGACGTGTTTTGTGATAGAAAGCCGTATGCGAGGGAGGGATAATGGCCCATGAATATTTAGTGATTCACACCTGAGAGACAAAAGGCCGTCCCCTAATGGCCCATCACTGTGACTGTCACTATGAGGCAGGTAACAAAGAATGAGAGGAAAGTAAGATAATGGGGGGTTTTTGGTCATTTGTATTTTATTTACAACACAATATAATTGTATATTATACTCACTGACCTAACCGCGGAGATGTGAACAGACCTTGTGTCATTCCTGTTCAGCAAGTCAAACTAGTAAACCATACCTGATATTTAAGTGTTTGCTGCTTCCTTCCATGAATTAAAGATAAAAAGAAAAAAAAAAACAGTCACAGAGCTTATTTTACCATAGAAAATCAGTGAAAAATAACATCTGATGTTGGTACAGCACTCTCAGAAGGAAACTGTTTGAAGGGACTCCAGTAAAAATCAGCAAGATGCATCTGTGGTGCAGGTATCAAATCGCTAAAAAACAAAAACAAAAAAACATCTCTGAGCATGTTAATATCATTAGAATCTGTATATAACGATCTTGTAGTCACAGATTCACGCATACTTTGCACTATGTAAAAAGGACATGTTATATCTGAGACAAATTATCGTTTAGCACATTATAACACTCTGTTTGGGAACAGAGTATTAATAATAAACATGATCTAGACATACTTAGACTCGTAGCTTTCATCGTATTACAGTGTACACTCATATTACTTTTATATCGTACTTTGTTTTATATTATATTGAACATGAAAACTTGGTCACGTCGTAAGAAATTTAGATACAATAAACTACATATCATTTTCAAAATATAAATGTGCTAGTAAATGTGTTCAAGCTTACGTCAAAATAGCACGTTAATTAAAGAAACATCACTTACTCGTCAGACTGTTCTCTTCCTCTGGATCAGCTGCGCGTCGCGTTGTGCTCTTCATCTGAGGTGAATTCTGTGTTACTCCTTTCAGCGCGTTTTCTTTTTTTCTGAAGGTAAATTCTGCTATTCCTCTCAGCGCGTCTTCTTCCAGAAACGAACAGTAGCCGAGATGAACTTGATGAATTGTCAAGCTTTGTTTACGATGATGTGGGCGCGGCGCCGCGCACGTGGCTATTTATCATATCAAAAGCAAAAGCAGCTCGTGGGCGTGATCGTATTAAAAATAATTAGCTCTGAGGGAAAAACTAGGCATCACGTTGGTTTCACACGGATTACTTTAGCACAGAATATTTGTTTTTGATGAGACTTGATTTATTTAAAAGTAGAGATATCAAGCTTTCTATAGATATATCTCTCCTGTCTGTGTGCCGAGTATTCACTGCGTTTAGGTTCATTTTATTGACACATTTCTAAAAAGCCGTTCGCGGAGACAGTGAAGACTGAGAAAGCACCGTGTTTATTTTCTTTAATTTAAAGCAGCACACAGTTCAGTTTTTATTGTGAGTGTGCTCAAATAAAATTATACACTTAATGGTTTCTAATGATGTATAACACGTATTTGTGTGACCAAAATCGACAGAGTATTTTTTGTGTCTTTCGCACTGATCTTAAAAAACGTGAGCTGATCACGCCGGCGTGATCGTCGACCCCAGGGAGTTAAGGTCACACAACTCTCAACTTTTGGTAGTACCTAGGATAGCAAAGCCCACTAAATAAAGCAGAGCATTTTCACATTTGGCACCCAAACTCTGTAATAGCCGTCCTGATATCGTTTGGAGCTCAGACACACTCTTTGTGTTTAAATCTGGATTAAGGACGCATCTCTATAGCCAAACTTTCACATTATGCATCTCATAACGTTGTACTTCAATTAATTTTTCTTACATTATTATAAGCTTGTTCACAACATATAATCATTGCTGTTAATTGTGTTCACAGTTTCTCTTTGAATACATGTCATTAACTAACTGGCTGAAATTTACTGTCCTACATTTCTGCCACATGGACCTTACCTCGATGAAGTCGCCACTGATAACTACTCCTAGTTGCAATGTAGCTGTTCTGAGTCTGCTTTACAACACAGTATATTGTGAGAAGTACTATACAAACAAACGTGAATTAATGTGAACAAGACGATTTTTGTGTGTCCAGTGACATCAAAAGTAGTTTGAGATGACAAAGTATTTGCTAACTAAAATCAATTTATCCAATTATTTATCCATTCAACAAGTCTTTGTGCAAGAGCTCATAAAAAGATGAAGCATACAGAGCAGAGAATGTATAAAAAGTGTTTCAGGCATTAATTAGAAGGGAATACAGAACTTTGCAGGTTACTATTACAGCATTTAAAAAGATAAACATCATCATCCCAGGTTACAAGCATCATGAGACAGAAAACAAATGGGACAATGTACTTGTGCATGTAGATCACTCAGAAATGGCAGGTGTATCAGAGGACATCACACTTTGCACTGGGTCTATTTTCTGCAGTTGTTCCTTCACACTTTCATACTCTCTTTCCCACTGCTCCTTGGAGAGAGAGGAAGGGCTGACCTCCAGAAACTTGTAGGCATCTTTGGTTTGGAGCTTGAACATGCGAGATGCTTTTTTACAGGCTGCACCAAAACTGCTCCAAGCCTGTGGAATTAAAACATTTCCAAAATAATGTTAGGCTTTTGCATGAAACATTAGTAATGGCAAAAAACTGAGGCTATCATTTAGAAGGGAACACTCAAGCCTTCCTTGAGGTATAAATAAAGAGAAAAAATAAAACCTTATTGGGAATGTTTTTTGTAATCATATGAACATGATTGATACCTCTTTGGCTGCTTCGATTGATTCTAGAAATTCTTCTTTTAGGTCGGCAAGGTCTTCAATTAGATCTTCTCCAACAAAGGTCTTTTGTTCCAGGTACTTTAACATTTGAGCAACTTTCTTCCAGAACTCTTTCAGCTGCATCAGAATTTTCTGAATTTTTGTCAAGCTACTCTGAACCTTGTTTAGATGGATGGGGTTAGGTATGGAATCTGCAGAGGAGAAATAAGAAACGTGCTTCATGCTACATTGCTCTGTCTTAAATTTGACTTCAATTTTAATTATGATTAGTCATATAGGTATACTTCAAACATATATATATATACTAACAAAGTTTTGATGTTTTTGGTTTTAATATTTTTTATTGATTTTCCCAAGATATATCACATCTCCCAACCCTTACCCACAAATCCCCAAAGTAGCATTCACGCTGTCCATTAATTTAGAAAGGAATTACAGGCTTAAAGAAAAATAAAATAATAATAATAAAATACATACATACACAAATATATACATACACATCTACATTAGCCAAAAAACCAACACATACACTCAAATAAGAGAAAAAAGAAAAATAAATAAATAAATACACTATAATACAATAAAGTAAATAAATAAATACATTCAAATCAATAATAGTGCATTATTTAAAAGTGTCGACATAATCAAAGAAAGGGCACCACGCCTTAAAGAACTGTTTTCCCAATCCTCTTAATGAGTATCTAATATTCTCTGGGTAGAGACAAGACATAATTTCTCTAATCCATTGAATATGTGTAGGTGGGAGAGGATCTTTCCACTTTAGTAGAATGGCTCTACGTGCTAACAAAGAAGAGAAGGCAAGAATTTTACACATTGATGCTATTAACAATGACTGCTCTGGAGTGACTCCAAACAATGCCACAAGTGGTTCTGGCTCTAATCTGTACTGAAGAACCACAGAAAGGTGTTAAATATTGACCGCCAGAAATGCTCTAATTTGGGACAAGTACCCTCAGCTCACTGACATCTATTGCACAAGGAGCTAGTACCAGGAAACATTTGGGCTAACTTCACTTTAGATATATGAGCTCTGTGTACTACTTTGAACTGAATGATAGAATGGCGAGCACACATAGATGATGAATGGATTTGCTTAGGAACACAGCTCCAAGTGTCATCAGAGAGTGGGCTGCCAAGGTCTTCCTCCCAAGCTCTTTTAATGCTGTTTAAAGAGGAAGATTCTGAGTCTGATTTATCATTAAATTATAAACGGTGGAAATTGAGCCCTTAGATATTATGTTACACGAAAGGTAACTATCTAAAGGGTTTTCAGGAGACATCCCTGGAAAATCTACTAGAAATGACCTAACATAATCTCTTATTTGCAAGACTCTAAAGAAAGATTTAATAAAACCAGAGTGTGATACTAACTGTTCAAAAGAAGCAAATAAACCATCAATAAATAAACCTTAGAAGCATTTATTGCCTTATAAATATTGCCTTATTTATAAGGCAAGAAAAAGTGATTACATTCAACGGGACTAAGAAGAGATGAATCTTTAAAACCAAATGATTTCCTAAATTGGGTCAAAATCCTCACCGAGTGTTTTACCACTGGGCAGTCAGCAAAAGTATAAGAAATTAGCTGTAATTTGGCTGCAAGAAGTGCTGGAAGGGAAATTTGCTTATGTGCACATATTTCCATGTCAACCCAGGACGGTTTGTTACAGTATATTTCATATGTTGGTTGCCCAATAGTAGAACTTAAAATTAGGCAGGGACAAACCACCATCTTGTCTAGACCTCTGAAGGCAAACTTTACGCAAATGAGGATGTTTACCATTCCAAATGAAGGAAGAGAGAACAGAATCCAAAGATTTAAAAAATGATAGAGGAATAAACAGAGGTAAACACTGAAAGAGATAAATAAATTTAGGAAGCACCACCATCTTAATAGAATTAATGCTTCCGACGAGAGAAATCTTTAAGGGAGACCATTTAGAAAGATCTTTCTTAATTAGTTCAAGGAGCATACCAAAATTATGTTTAAACAGATGATTATGTTGGTGAGTGATACAGACACCAAGACAAGTGAATTTATTTTTAACTACCTTCAATGGTATGTTGGGGTACTGTAACTGCATATCTACTTTATTAATTGGAAAGCATTCACTCTTACCCAGATGGAGCTTGTAGCCAGAGAGCTGACCAAAATTCTTGAGTAAGGATAGTGCAGCAGGTAAAGAGGTTTGTGGGTTAGAAACAAAAAGCAATAGGTCATCTACATATTGTGACGAGTCGGCTGCCTCCCCCCTAACTATCAGCTTCACCCCGTCGGTAATCGCCGCCCTTCACCAGGCTCCCGACGGGAGTGGGCGTGTGGGAGGAGGAGGGGCGCCGAAACATCCAGGTCTGGCGGCGTGTGATGAGGCACACCTGATGTGAATGAAGCCTCATCACCGCCGCTGTTAAAATGCCGAGCGCGCCTCTCCTCAGGAGACCGGTCTCTTCCCCGTGCATGCACGCTGGTGTCCTCGTGGGTCCAGGAAGGGGTGAAGAGGGAACCAGCGCCGCCGTAGGACGAGCTGCCGGAATCCCGCGGGTCCGGATGAGGACCGCACCCGTGACGGCTGACGGGCCAGGTTGCCGGGCCGTTTTATCCCCCAGAAGTGCCGCGTAGGTGGAGGAGGACGATGCCGCTAGAGAAGCCGCCGCCCCTCGCACCCCGGACCTGAGCGGGGAGCGCGTGCGGCCACCGGACTCCGCCCCTTACCTGGACCCTTCCCTTTTGGAACACTACCCCTCCTTCACGGAACCCCGTCACTTCGAGGACACCAGATCCCCCTTTTGTTTTGGACATTTTTTCCCCCTTTTTGGACACTTTGTTTTATTGTTTAATAAAAGCCTCTCCGAGGCCTGACGTCACGCCCCCTGTGTCTGTCGCTTTGCTCCGCCCCCGTGACAAGTGGTGGAGAATGCAGGCATGGGCGGAGCTTAGGCAGCGCAGTGGGAATCACCTGATGACGTCAACCCCTCTCGCTCGCAAAAGTCAAGGAAGTTTCGACCCGGAGGGACGGAGAAACGACGGTGACAGCCTCCCAACCGCTAAAGGGGTAAGTGACTTCTTTCATTTAGTAACACTTACCCTGCGGTTGGTTGAGGCTGTCGACTAAATTCCGGTTTCTCTGTCCCCGGTCTGGTGGCGTTGCGAGAGGGAGTCGCCCGGAGAGGAATCCCCGCCCACTCCGACCTTTGGAGCCTGGTTGAGGAAGGTAGCACTCCTGCGTGGGCGGCGACCGGATGACGGGGATGTCGCTTGGGGGGGGGAATGTGACGAGTCGGCTGCCTCCCCCCTAACTATCAGCTTCACCCCGTCGGTAATCGCCGCCCTTCACCAGGCTCCCGACGGGAGTGGGCGTGTGGGAGGAGGAGGGGCGCCGAAACATCCAGGTCTGGTGGCGTGTGATGAGGCACACCTGATGTGAATGAAGCCTCATCACCGCCGCTGTTAAAATGCCGAGCGCGCCTCTCCTCAGGAGACCGGTCTCTTCCCCGTGCATGCACGCTGGTGTCCTCGTGGGTCCAGGAAGGGGTGAAGAGGGAACCAGCGCCGCCGTAGGACGAGCTGCCGGAATCCCGCGGGTCCGGATGAGGACCGCACCCGTGACGGCTGACGGGCCAGGTTGCCGGGCCGTTTTATCCCCCAGAAGTGCCGCGTAGGTGGAGGAGGACGATGCCGCTAGAGAAGCCGCCGCCCCTCGCACCCCGGACCTGAGCGGGGAGCGCGTGCGGCCGCCGGACTCCGCCCCTTACCTGGACCCTTCCCTTTTGGAACACTACCCCTCCTTCACGGAACCCCGTCACTTCGAGGACACCAGATCCCCCTTTTGTTTTGGACATTTTTTCCCCCTTTTTGGACACTTTGTTTTATTGTTTAATAAAAGCCTCTCCGAGGCCTGACGTCACGCCCCCTGTGTCTGTCGCTTTGCTCCGCCCCCGTGACAATATAAAGTTACTTTATGCACTGCCCCACCACGTGTAATTCCAGTAATCTGTTGACATTCGCGTAAAGCAATTGCTAGGGGCTCGATAGCAAGGGCAAATAATAATGGGCTCAACGGACAGCCCTGTCGGGTTCCACGATGCAGGTTAAAATGTTGAGAAGACAGACCATTGGTCAGGACTACTGCAGAGGGAGCACTATAAAGTAATTTAATCCAAGAGAGAAAGGCTGGGCCGAATCCAAATTTTTCCAAAACTAAAAAAAGATACTCCCACCCTACCTTGCCAAAAGCCTTCTCAGCATCCAAAGAAACAACACATTCTAGGATGGACTAATGCTGAGAATATTACATTACGTAAACGGTGAAAATTGAAAAAAGACTGACAATTCTTTATAAAACCTGTTTGGTTAGGAGAGATGATAGTGGGGAGAACATTTTCTAGCCTTGAGGCAAGCACCTTCGCTAAAAATTTTTACATCACAATTGAGCAGAGAAATGGGCCTATATGAAGCACAATTCAAAGGATCTTTATCCTTTTTTTAACAATAGAGAGATATATGCTTGATTTAAAGTTGGGGGAAGAGTACCAGTCTTAAAAGACAGAAAAAAACAAGTCGTCAGAAAAGGAGCAAGCTGTGCAGAGAAGTTTTTATGAAAATCTGACAGAAAACCGTCAGGTCCTGGGGATTTCCCAGATTGCAGGGAAGCAATGGCAGCTATCACTTCCTCTTGTGAGATTGGTTCTTCTTAAAGGTTACAGGCATCAGAAGATAAGATGGGGACATTTAATCGGCCAAGAAAATTTTCAGCATCGTCCCACAGAAAGTCATTATCTAAACAAAGACTACTAATAATTTGTTTTGCCTGGAACCCACATAACTGATTAGCCAATATTTTCCCAGATTTCTCCCCACTTTCATAAAAGGCACTCCCGGTTCTCCTCAAAAGGCCCTCTATCTCATTAGTCGAAAGTAAATCTAGCTCCGACTTCAATTTAAGACGCCTGTTATACAGATCAGATGTGGGAGACCTAGCATATTGTTCATCCAACTTAGAAATCTCATTAGCAAGACATATTTGTTTTTCTTTGGAACTTTTAGTAGTAGCATATGAAATAATTTGGCCTCTTATATATGCCTTAAGAGCCTCCCACACTACTGAGTCTGAAACATCTGGTGATTTATTGATGCTTAGAAAAAAAGAAATCTGGTCAGCAATGAAGAAAACAAAGTTCTCATCTGCCAAGAGTGAGGTACTAAAACGCCAGTTCCTCCTAGGGGAAGGCAAATTCAAAAAAAGTCAGGTCAAGAATAAGAGGAGCATGATCCGATATGATAATACGTATGTGCAAGATTGAACACTGGGAAGTAAGGCATTATCCAAAATGAAATAATCAATTCGAGAGTAAGAATGATGGACACTGGAGAAAAAGGAATATTCTCTTTTTTGGGGATTCAAAAACTGCCAAGCATCTGATAGGCCATATTCCGAAAAAAAAAAAACTTGGTAACACTTTCTATGAAGCCTGTATTTATAATACATTATAAGGGTATTCCCAAGGCATTATAATGAATGCATAATGCATTATAAAAAAACCTTTTTAATATGTTGTATCATCTCATGAGAACAGTTTTAATGTATTATAATATTTACTTATTTGTGATTATAGCTTTTAAGAGTATGATGATTTATAACACACAATCAACACATTGCATCCACTTGCATCCATTATACTTCTCATAGTTATAACCTATTATAAGTCTCATATTTTGCCATGTTACTTTTGTTACTTAAAGCAGACAAAGACAACTTATAAGTAATAATAATAATAATAATAATACTTTTTTTTTTCCTCAAACAGCCATATGATCAGGTATCAGATCAGATGAATGTGTAATATGAAACTATTTTTATTGTAATATCAGTTTGATTATGTTGATGGTAACCTTTAGACAGCTCTTGATAAGTAACTCTGCAAATACATGTCAGCTAGCAGTAATTATTATTAGTAGTGTGCTTGCTAAATTTATGCTAACACTTTATTTTGATATAAGTTTGATTATAAGTAACTTTGCAAGTATGTGAACCTTTTACCTACCCACTTCTTTATTACTACTTACTTTATATAGTCTCAGTCCCTTAAAACAAAGTATCCTCAATATGAAACATACTGTCAACACATCAGGTAGTAGGCCTAACATATGAGTAGACCCATGGCATATCCATCCATACTACAATATATACAAACATTTTACCAGTAAGATGATCATAAAGGAGACCAAAATAAGTTAAAATGCAGGGGAAAAACATAAATATTACCAGGAATAATCATAAACTGTAATCAAAAATAGTCATTTTAAAGCCGCACAAAAAGACATGCAGTAAAGTGCGCTTAACATTGCTCAACAGGAAGAATCCGGTCAAACGCAACAGCACCAGGTCAATAGGAGTCAACATAAAAATGTCCACTTGGCACAAATAGAAATGTCCTTATTCAATAGAACTTTGAAATAAAAATATTGAAGTCAACAGGAATGTCCGCTTGACCCAAAGTTTACAAATGAACAGAAAACCATCTTTTAAAGTTTTTAAAGTTATTTAAGATGGTCCATCACATGACATAAACAATCTTGAAAGGAAATGATATGTCTTGTATAACTCCACCGGTCAAGTCCACCAAGTAGCCAACGCTCCCTACTAAGGGGCGTTACGGTGAGGTGTTAATAAATTATTGGCCTCATCTACCAATGTGAGCAGCTTGTGTTCACCTTCCTTGGTCGTAATCCTCAACCTTGCGGGGAAGAGAAGAGATGGTTTAAATCCAAACATGTAAAGCTCTGCCATTACCCCGCGATATTGAGCGCGCTGCTCCAAAACTTCTGGACTGTAATCGTCATAGATAGTGATCGGCTTGCCATGATACTGCAACGATCCTCTTCTCTTACGAGCCTCTCGCATCACCGCCTCTTTAATCTGGTACTGATGAAAATGAACTATTACCGCTCTCGGCTTCCCTCCCTGCTTTGGCTTTGCAACAAGAGCTCGGTGTGCCCTGTCGAGTTCCGGGGGAGACGGCAGAACCTGTTCGCCCATAACTTCTGACAGCAACTCCGAAAAGAACACGGTAGGCAGAGGGCCCTCGACAGACTCCGGTAGCCCAATTATCCTGATATTGTTACGCCAACTGCGGCCCTCCAAGTCAGCTGTTTTAGCCTTGAGCTTAGAATAGTTCTCAGTTAACTCGGCACATACTGCTTCCAGCGAGTGAATTCGCTCACTGATGAGGTCTGCATTAGATTCCAGTGATGTTATTCGTGAACTATGGTCCGACACTGCAGATTGGAGGAGGTCAAGTTTCACCTCTAAAGACGTTAAAGCAGTTTTAAATTCGGCAGAAAGAGTGGCTCTGTGCTCCTCCAACAGACTTGACAAGGCCGACATATTAATCTCTCCGTGAGATGCAGGCACATCGTCTCTGGAGGTATTATCTTTCCTCGCTTGTTTGGCTGATTTAGATGCCATTTAGATTAGATGCTACTTTCTTAGATATCAAATATGTTTTCCAACTACATACAAAACTATTAAGCTGGTAGAGGATAGTTAGCTGAAGACAAAAGAAATCTTTACAGGGAGTGCAAGTAAGACATGTCTACTCTATCCGCGTTGTTTTTCCAGCAAAACAAGTGTTAGTATGACAGAAATTTATGTTTATTTAAGAATGTTTCGATACTTGTAATGGAAAACAAGACAAATAAAAGCTCACTGCCGATCGGTAGCTTTAAGAAAAACAGCAAACGTTGGGCCATATGCTTTTAATATAGTAAATATAGGCGGAATATGTCATTTAGATGTGTCAAACTTCCAGCTGCCAGCTGGTGGTGCTATGCCTCTAACTGCATATTACCATGTATTACCATGTAGATGTGTTCAGGCCAGCACTTTTATCAAACATATGAAGTTTGGTCCAGATTGAACATGGCATGCTTAAGTTAGTATAAGACATGACATATACTGCTGCCAACAGGTGGCGCTATGATTATATCTGAATATTGGCATGTAGATGTCTTCAGGCCAGGACTCTTACACGTGAAGTTTGGGGCAGATCGGACATTGCATGTTTAAGTTAGTGTAAAACAAGTCCTTTCTTGTTGTCAGTAGGTGGCGCTATGATTGTAACAGATTATTGGCCATTACATGTGTTCAGGTTAGGACTCTTATCGAACAAGAGAAGTTTGGGGCAGATTGGACACTGCATGCATGAGTTACAACAAATTCCTCTTTCATGGAATTAATAGCATGCATTAGCACTTAGGAAGTGCTGCTAGCATGTTTCTAGCATGTTTAGCACAAAATGGCATATTTTGCTGTGCTTTTAATAGTCCATCACAGTGTTAAACATGTCACGTCCGGTTGCCAGCAGGTGGCGCTATGACTATAACCGAATATGGCATGTAAATATGTTCAGGCTAGCACTCTTATCAAACATGTGAAGTTTGGGGCAGATTGGACATTGTTTCCATGAATAACAACAACTTCCTGTTTCATGGCTTTAACAACATGCTTTAGCACTTAGTGTTGCTAGCCTATTTGAGCATGTTTTTAGCAAGTTTAGCACTCAATAGCTTATTTTAGTGTGTTGCTAATAGTGTATCACAGTGTTAAACATGTTACTTCCCACTGACAGTAGGTGGTGCTATGATTATAACTGAATATGGGCATAGGCATGTGTTCAGGCCAGGACTCTTATCAAACATGTTAAGTTTGGGGCAGATTGGACATTGTATGCATGAGTTACAACAATTTCCTTTTTCTTTGTATTAATAGCATGCTTTACCTGATAGCTAAGTGTTGCTAGCGTATTTTAGCATGTTTCTAGCATGTTGCTAGCCTATTTAAAACATGCTAACGCTTTTTAATATGTTGCTAGGAGTCCGTAACAGTGTTAAACATGTCACTTCCTGCTGTCAGCAGGTGGCGCTATGACTATAACTGAATATGGGCACTGACGTGTTCAGGACCAGACTGTTATCAAACGTGTGAAGTTTGAGGCAGATCGGACATTGTTTGTCTGAGTTACAGCAACTTCCTTTTTCATGGCAAAACATCAAAATTGGTCAGGCCACCAGGGACACACCCCTCAACGAAAACTCAAGATCTTCGCAATTTAGCGTCGCAAAGGCCATATGATAACACTCAGCAAATTTGAAGATGATCGGATTAAAACTGTAGGAGTTCATTAAAGTATGAGGCCTGAAAATGGAAAAAAAAACCTGCACAAAAATCCTACAGGAGATTCAATATAACGGACTTCATGTTGGGTTTCGGATGTTGTACCAGGAGACTTTTTTGTGGGTATTGGTGTGTTACATGTGTGTACCGAGTTTCGTACATGTATGTAAAACGTAGCTCAAGGCGCACTCTGTTGAAATTTTATAGGTGGCGCTATCGAGCCATTTTGCCCCACCCACTTCTGAAATCCATATCAGATGTATTTTTAGTAGACTATTTTATATTGATGGAAGTAAGCATTTATTTCTCAGAATGACTAGTTCTGTGTATGTAAAAAGTTTTGAATTGTTTGGATGCTGCATTTTAAAGATTATGCTTATGTTTTTTACTGCTACTTTAATAAATCACCACGTCAAAACCATTCAAGATATCCCAAATCCACCTGCAATTTAACATCTTCGCATATATATATATATATATATATATATATATATATATATTTGCATCATGTTGACGAAGTTTGGTGTAAATTTTATGTTTTTTTGTGGGAGCAGTATTAATTAATTCACAGCTATATTTTTCAAAAAATCCACATTCAAATCAAAATAGCAGACTGTTGTTTGCAGCTAATGGGTGTAAATTAGAAAGTTGTCCGGCTTGTTAAGAACAATATACGTACCGAGTTTGGTACGACGTTGCCATGGCAACAGAATTTAATGTATCAACGACCCCTTTACAGATTCTCATCGGCCGTGTTTTGACATTATTCTGATGAAGTTTGAAGCAAATCGGGTAAATTAAGATGCTGATTTAAAAGCATTTTGAAAACGACACTTCCTGCTGCCACTTGGTGGTGCTATAACTTGTAATAGTCACATCTATGTGATCGGCATCATACAACAAACAAACTCCTGAAGTTTCATCAGAATCAGACAATGTGTGCAATAGTTATTAGCCATTTCCTGTTTCTCATTTCTCGCTATAAATTTGTTGCCTCGCCATGGCCAAACCGTTCGAGATATCAAAAATCCCTCCACAGTTTAGCATCCCCAATGTCTTGAGGTCATGCTGACTGAGTTTGGTGGCAATCAAAAAGAAATCCTAGTTTATTGAAGTTATCAACAAACTTGCAGATGTTCTAAGCATCATGTTAATTTATGCACAAAGAGTAACCATACGGGGTTTGGCTCTGCCCTGTACGCAAAACCTAATTGGAAGGCAAGTTTGTGGGACGGACCTAATCGGCTAAAATCTCATGTTCCTAACAATTCATTCCTTTATTTAGCCAACTAGTTTGTCAAATACTGACAATGATCCACACTGTAGCTGTTAATGTGTAATAAATGTGCAGTGTCAAAAGATAATGTGTACAAACCTACTTTTACATCCTGCATACAACTGTAATCTCTGCTATGATAATGTCACGAAAATTTTGTATGAAAATGCTGTCAGAAAAGTCAACACTGATACTCTTAAGGTTATCATAATCAGCTGGATCCAGTCCATATCCAGACCAGATGGTGGGCCTGCGCCCTGAGACGACTACAACGCAGCCCTGAATGTCAGCAAAGACCACAACAAGTGAACATAAGAACTATGCCATTGGCATAGATTTTGAGCAAAGACCACAAGAAACAAACAAGACCTCTGCACAGATCCCTACAGGCAGCAATGAACGTGTCAGGCCAGGAGCTGCTAGGACCACAATGCAGTTTTATCATGCTTATAGTCACTGTTAAGCCAGTTGTAGTGAACAACAGTCAAGATGGCAGAGCCCTTTCTAACTGCCAGGTGTGGAGGGAGATGTGCTACACTGTGATTGAATCTTGGTGGAGTAACATAAATATTCAGAAACATCAGATAAGATGCCAAGACAACCGCCAGACACCTCTAGCAGGACAGGAAGGGAGACCTTCTGCACCCATGACCACCTAAGAGAGGACTTCTCATTGGACTATGGATTGACCCTCACCAATCCTATGGTTTAGGAATGACTGGCATAAAAATTCCTTTAGAACTCTGGATGCAACAGCAGCGGCCGAAACAAAGAAAGGCCACAAAGATCCATCCAAATTCATTCATACCTATGTTTGGAGACCTTAAATTGACGTAAACTGAACCATATTTACGTCACCCTCACATAAAGTACAATTTATGTTGATGGCCATTGACTGTTAACATGACGTTCATGGAAGCAGACGGTATAAATGAGTGATTGTTCAACAGTTTCCTATCATGTTTGGACTCTTTTTTGCTCCTTATGATGTGGGTAACAATTTGAAAAAGGTGGTAAAGAAATATTACATGGGTAAAATGTTAAAGACACTGTATAACTTTGTACTCTACTATATGCAAATGAGTTCCACATGAGAGCGGGAAACACCATGGCCACCGCAGACACAAGTGGCCAATCAAATTCCTGGAATGGAGAGGTGCCAGATTTCAATCTCCTCCTCATCAGAAAGGGATCAATGTACCCTTCCAAAAGACACTCCTTGTTCTGAGTCTCCGGCAAGGTTGAGACAACAGCAGATCAACAACATTCTGAGTCTTTTGTCCAGAGAGACTGTAACAGACTACCTGTCTTCTGAGTTCTAACAGATAAAACGTCCTGAGTTTCTGGCCTGACGAGGAAAGAGACTTCAAGACAGCTAAGGTTCAGCTCAGCTCTTGAGTAACCTTCTGCATTTGCCTGCCCTTCAATTGCAAAGGACCCAGCAGTGACTGACCCCATCTGACTCTTGCCCTCTGCATTGGCAGACACTGCCTGAAACACACGGGTCCTCGACGACGCAGTCCGGCTGCAAAGGACCTTGTGAAGACCCATTTGACCCAGCTGCCTGGTCCATTCTCTAAGACCCCCTTGAAGAAATCTCTTCCTTTGCTACACTCAGCCCAACAGGATTGCATTCTGCCATTCTGTATTCACTCCATTTATTCATTTCTACAATTTATTTGATATCTTTTTTCATGTGTAGTTGCCTATTATCTATTAGCAGTGCATATTAATTTATTGGTTTTATCACTAGTTGTTCTATTTACTCTTGTGTATCTATTGTTAATAAATTTCATTAATTTTATTCCTTGTGTCAATGATCCAAGGCTCTACTAGCTAGCTAAACCACCAAACTTTCAGATAAAACAGTTGACCAACTCCCTCCAGAGTGCAAATCTCAAATTATTGAACCTATTGCCAAATTAACAGTCCTTGACTGACGCACTGAACCGAGCGAGGGAACTGGTCATCTGATATACTCACAACCGCACCTTGAGTGACGTGTGACCCAAAAATCACAGCGTCATTGGTGACGTGAGTCCCCTTTACTACACAGTCGTACACTACTGGCTAAACGGCAGCCCTGCTGGACAGACTGCAATTTCTCCTCTGATCAAATGCCAGCATGATGTATCATGATGTTCAAGCAGAAGGAGCTGAATGAAATAATCTAAATGACATCTGACTAGTGATCATAATCACATCATCTTTGTTCATTTAACCAGAGGAGAGTTGAGCTGACTACACCTGGTTTCTCCCAAGGTTTTTTTCTCTGTTTCAGTCACCTGCTGGAGTTTGGGTTCCACTGTCACCTCTGGATTGCTTAGCTGGGGTTTAAAAGACATTGAATAGTCAGTAGTAACATTGATTTGACTGTAATGACAATTGCATAACAACAAGACTTGAACTGAATTGGGCTGAATAATGACATACCAGAGCTGCTTTATTGCTGAATTGATTTTTATGAATATTGCAACATTTTCACTGATATTGAATTTGATTAAATCAACATCAAACTGACACAAAATGAATAATAAAACTTTTTTGTGTGCTATAGAATTCCTTATTGCTGAATTGAACTAATTCATTCGTAAAGGTTAACTTTACAAAGTTATTAAACCTTAAAGTTTTTTATTAAATAAAACAATGTTTTTGTACAATTTATGGTTGCATTTTATTTTTCTGTAAATCCTATTCAATGTATTTACAGTCTGTAATTACATAATACATACTTTTATAGTGTATCATTGTTTCAATGGCCAAGGAAAGTTTAGATTTTTTTTTTTAAGTTTTGAATAATTTTATGGTTTGTTAATATTAATAAAGGGCTTATCTGGTTGCAGAAAATGACAGTTTTCAAGTAGCAGTCTATGGAGCAATAAAATAATTTAAAAAGGTAAATTCGTCATTCTATATTTTTCCCTCTGCTCTGCTCTAAATATTTCATGCTGTAACTGTAAGGCTAATACAGTGTGTCTCCTACGAACAGCGTATGTAAATATTATGTAAAGATATTGTTTAAATCAAAGTTTTCATCCATAGTATGTCCATTTAAACATCTGCGTTTAGCTTTAAATGGTGTCTTTAACGACACCATTATATTAAAATAATTTGCATTCCGATTTTGGCATCAAAAGGGACCATTTTTGTCTCTCTCTTATTCCATGGAATTTACCCATTTCCATCCACTTGTTACCAGTATTTTTCTGCCACCACTATGTACACAGCTGCAATTGACGTAATTGTGACGTCTACTCTGAATTGGTCTGTCCAGTTAATGAATGGGTCCAGATCAAATTTGGGCCCAATGAGCTACTCCATCAATGGGTTCAGATCGGTTCTGGGCTGGATGAGCTATTCCATCAACGGGTTCGGATCGGATTCGGGCCGGACGAGCTACTCCTTCAACGGGTCGGGATCGGATCCAAGCCATATGAACCACTTTATTTGTAGATACTGGTAGGGTCTAGACTGGATCTGGTCGGGATTCCTTAATCTGTAATCCTTATTTGTTCCAATCCTGATGCGCTGTGCAAGTGGACACCAATACGGAACCGTTTTGCGGATCCATTCCATGGCTTGTGATGCCTCTGGGGCGGATCAGCTTCGGAGTCATTTTGCTATCTGGGTTGTAGCCCAGTTTGTGATCAATACAGTGTAATCAGATTTTAGACATTAATATGCTATTTAGACACTGAGGAAAAAAAATATGTCAAGGCATGTCAAAACTTCTCTAGGGCCCCAAAACACCCACAGGCCCCAGAGGGTTAAACTAATCACGAAAGTACAATTACTGATAAAAACTACTTGGATTACAAATACTCATGTTACAGAAATTGTTATTTCACACGCCTGGTCATTACGTTGCTGTCTTATCACCAGCCAATCACTGCATTGTTGATCGTGGATTTGTGTACCTATACATCTGCCCTGTTTAGGGAACACAAGAACGCACACTAATCTCAGACAACTTAATCCAGATATTTTAATCAAATTAGCAATGCTCAATGGGTGACATGTCCGGTGAGTATGCTGGCCATGCAAGAACTGGGATGTTTTCAGGTTCCAGGAATTGTGTACAGATCCTTTGACGATAAACTGCAGTCAGGTCAAGACCCTGATGAGGATGACCAGCATGCAGATGAGCTTCCCTGAGACAGTTTCTGACAGTTTGTGCAGAAATACTTTGGTTATGCAAACCGATTGTTGCAGCAGCTGTCCGGGTGGCTGGCTCAGACGATCTTGGAGGTGAAGATGCTGTATGAGGAGGTCCTGGGCTGGTGTGGTTACACGTGGTCTGCGGTTGTGAGGTTGGTTGGATGTACTGCCAAATTCTCTGAAACGCCTTTGGAGATGGCTTATGGTAGAGAAATGAACATTCAATTCACGGGCAACAGCTCTGGTGGACATTCCTGCAGTCAGCATGCCAATTGCACGCTCCTTCAAAACTTGCAATGTCTGCGGCATTGTGCTGTGTGATAAAACTGCACATTTTAGAGTGGCCTTTTATTGTGGCCAGCCTAAGGCACACCTGTGCAGTAGTCATACTGTCTAATCAGCACCCAGCTAACAAAAAAAGGTCGCCACAATGTCCCCTGAATGGCATCTGTGAACGTCCGCTGGACGCCATCGTGTAGGGTTCTTTCGACGTCATGAGGACGTTGCGAGTTTGTTTGTGGAACGTCCGGAGGACGAAACGGGCACGTTTGCGGGACGTCCGGAGGACAAAACAGGCACGTTCGTGGGACGTTCATGAAACATTGTGGGGACCTATAGCAAATGTTCGCTACAGGTCATTTAATGTAAACATGTCATTAGTCAGATCAGACAAAATGGAACTACCCAAGGAATAATCACACAAGCAATAGTACATTAACAATACTTTTTTTATTTGTTAAAATATTTTTCTTTTTTTGGTTTGTGTCTGTCTGTTGTCTGTCGTGTGTTCCAGATGTTGGGTGTTATCCAGGTCTGATTCCACCTGTATGTTCGAAACCTAAAAAAATGTAAATTAACAAAAATCAGCAATGGTTTTAACATGATGACATAAAATTCTATAAAACTGAATCAACTGACTACTCATTATCTGCGCAAATGCGACCTGCATAGAATTTCCCGATTGATAGCCTACATCTTTTAGGCCATTTTTAGGCAATTGTTCCTTTTCTGTGTGCGTTTATCAAAAATGCACTTCACACAAAAGCGCCAGCATTCATATTGCTGTCTGTTCATGTAGCGTTGAAATTTCAATCACTGTAAACTTATGCCTTATTATTTAACAATAAAAATAATGGCATTATATATAAGCATTATAGAAACTTTAAAAAAAAAAAAAAACTGACTCCAAGCACACACAGATCACTTAGACAACACACAGAAATGCAATGTTTCAAAATATCTGTGTTGGCACGTAACGTCCCCTGAATGACGTCTGCGAACATCCCCTGGACGTTTTAGTGTGGGGTTCTTTTAGTTAAAAGGACATCAAAGGGGACGTTCACAGCTAGGAAAAGCAAATAATTACTGCAAATTTAACCAAAACCTCAATGTAACTCAAAAACTCAAACTTATTACTGATGTAATAAGTAAATTAACCGATGAACAGATCAAAATAATAATCATTTTGCCAGTTTACTGTGATATATCTCAGTACAATTTAGGTACTGCAGACTCAGACTCACTGGAGACACATAATTGCATTTGATGATTTTTTTTAACTTTTTTTTTTTTTTTAACAATTTCAGCTGAGGGTGTTTTTATGTTTGTTTATACCGACAGTGAATGTTACAAAGCGCACCTAATAGGGCGTTGCAACGTCCGTTTGCTAGGATGACAATTCTTCCCATTGTCCTCTAATATAGAACAACAAAATGAACTCATTAAGTAATAGTAAGATTTTATATGTCTACCATCATTTATCTGTTGAAAAAGAGTTGTAAATACTGCTGATAATTTGGATTTAGACCATGCGGTCTAAAATTTAGTGCACATATGAAGATATCCGTACCAAATGGGCTTTTTTTGCCGCATGTGCGTCTCAGTGTGTGTTTTTACCATATGGAAATTCAATATTTAGGTTAAATATCTGTCAATATTATATACCTTAATCGTTTCAACTTTACATGCTAACGTTTGCTTCGAAAGTGTTTATGCTAACGGCCAGCAGCCGTACACGACGGACAGCCTCAGCAAATGTTTTAAAAGATAAACTTTTAATAAAATGTAAGTATTACAAGATACGCAGTTGTTACGGTAGCTAATGTCTACAAATATGAAAGTATAAATACATTTTCGACCGGACAAAAGCGAAAACTCAACGCAGTGTTTGAGGAAATCACCGGAAAGACCGTTAACTGTCACTCAGCAGCTCAGCGTTGCCATGGATACATGCTCATACCCTCATACCCTCATACCCATCACTCGAGCTCATTTGATTGGCTATTACACTTCTATGAAAGATGAAAATGGTTTTGTGAAATAAAGCAAACAAACAGGGTATGCAGTCTGCTGCGTTGTTCTCTGTGATCGTCATTAAGAAATGCGTGACTAAAATGATCTAAAACTCAGCGAATACTCCACACAAAGACATGAGAGAGATATCTGTAGAAAGCCTGATATGTCTACTTTTAAATGGAGTAAGTCTTATCGAAAACAAATACCATGTGTTAAAGTAATCTGTATGAAACCAACCCCATGTCCAGTCTTTCTGGTCAGACCTAATTATTTTTAATTTGATCAGGCCCACGAGCTACTTTCAGTTTGTTATTATAATCAGCCACGTGGAGGCGCAAGTGGCGTACCGCCCACATCAACGTAAACAAAGCGGAAGACTTCAATTCATTGTTTATCTCGGCTACTTGCATCTTGTTACTGGAAGAAGACGCGCTGTGAGGAGAAAGATTTATATTTCCCTCAGAGGAAGAGTGTGATGCGACGCACGGCGAGATCCACCGAAAGAGTAAGTCTTTCTTTTATTAGCCTACTTACATTAGTTGTTGTGTTACTGTGATATAACTTGTGCACATTATAGTAGTTAGATTTTTTTCAAAACTATAATTCCTGACTACGTGCAATCAAGTGAAACGTCATGAAGTATGCTTCATTTAATTGCATCAAAATGTTTGACGACGCCAGGCTGTTTTTTAATGTTCCATAAAATAAAAATGACGCGATATAAAAGTAATAGTATTTACACTGTAACACTGAATGATCCAAGTCCAAGATTGTTTAGACCAAACTACTGTCATATGCTCTGTTCACGAATAGATGTTTATGAAGTGCTTAACAATAATAAATTAGTTTCCCAGACATAAAATGGCTTTGTATTGTATAATACATACAAAGCATGCTTGTGTTTATGACTATAAAATCATATTTATTTATTGTATAACAATAGGATATGAAAGTAATATGAGTTTATTTTTGATACTCTGTTTGCGAGTAGGTGTTTAACGTGCTAAACAATAATAATTAGTTTCTCAGATATAAATTGTCAATATTTTATGATAGTATAAAGCATGTGTGAGTCTATGACTACAAAATCATACTATATGTATATATTACAGATGCTCCTGATATTAACACGCTCACAGATGATTTTTTTTTTTTTTTTAGTGATTTGATAGCTGCACCACAGATGAATGCTACATGAATGCCACATGAAGACTGCCACCTGGACTACTGATGATGAGTTTTGTTTCTTAATCCATGGAAAGAGGCAGCAATTACTTAAATATCAGGTATAATTTACTTGTTTCACTTGTTGAACAGAATTCAGAAAACAGTTTTCAGGAATGACACAAAGTCTGTTCACATCTCTGTACATGTAACATCAATGTAGTCAATAATGTGCTTTTGACCTTCATTATGTATGTTTTGATGATACTGTGTTGTAAATAAAATACAAATAGTCTAAAACTCCATTCTCTGAATCTCTCATTGTTTCTACCTGACAGTCAGAGTCTCATTGATGGGCCATTAGAGGAGGGCCTTTTGTCTCTCAGGTGTCAATCACTAAATATTCATGGCCGTTGTCACTCCCTCGCATATTCCCTTTCAATCACAAAACATGTCTTAGAAAATGTAAATCAATATACTGTTTTCTGTAAACGCATGAATGAGATGATTTTCACATCATCTTGTAGAAAAAACTCTAGACTACCACATCCAGTTCTCAAAAGTCTTGTGAACTAATATTCTAAATGTGTTTCATGACCTTATTTCAGTGACTTAAAAATTGTAGTTTTTCACTAACCACGCATAAACGCTGTTTTCTCAAAAACACAAAAAATGTACATTAATGTTGCTTGCATATTATTGTAGCCCAGTTTGTGCTGATTACAATGTAATCAAACTTTAGCCATTAATGTGTTTTTAAGATACTGAAAAAAGCACAAATGCCAGGGCATGTCAAAACTCCTCCAGGGTGCCAAAACACCCTCATACCCCAGAGGGTTAATATGCTTACAACTCGTGAATATCAACAAGAACAAAATTCTTATTACAAAACACAACAGAATTGGAACATAATATAAACTGTAAGTAAAAAATATCAATAATAATACAATATAAAAGGGGGAAAAAACCAAACAAAAATTAACAGGCATGCACCTGCACTCTCAGACAACTGCACTTCCGGAAGTGATGTCACTTGCAGTCAATTTTATTTTTACTTTATTTTATTTTATTATAATTTTTTTAATTGAATCTCTCGATATTTTACAACAGTAGCCAGGTGGTGAAGACAAGAAAAAAGAAACTAAATTACAATGCCACTCGCAATCGCCACCTGCACTCTCAGCTACCTGCAGCGTCACTTGCAATACACACATGGTGTGGATTGCAAGTCTTCTACTGGAGGAAAACGCTTAACGAGAGACTTAATATTCTCTCGTTCATATTCTGCTTCATATTCATATTCGTTCATATTCTGCTGTTCTGTGGCCACGGAGTTGTGGGTCTTGTTTTTAATCTCCTTCAGATGACTCGCAGGACCCTGTATATTATGCTAAATCAGTTTTAATTGTTTAACGACCACAGTTTCTTGTCTCTATTGGCAACACGCACTATTTGTGTGGATTGTAAGTGACGTTGCAGGTAGCTGAGAGTGCAGGTGGCGATTGCGAGTGACATTGTAATTTAGTTTCTTTTTTCTTGTCTTCACCACCTGGCTACTGTTGTAAAATGTTGAGAGATTCGATTAAAAAAATAATAAATATATAAAATAAAATAAAAAATAAAATAGCCTGCAAATTACGTCACTTACGGAAGTGCAGGCATCTGAGAGTGCAGGTGCATGTCTGCAGCCAGACCCTATTGTCAGTGTTTGTGGTGTTGCTCAAGTTAAAGCACCATTTCTCTGTAGTTTAAAAGCACATTAAATCATATTCATGTTATTAGATTGTACTTAAAATTATTTTATATATGGTAAGAAAAAGACTTACCATAAGACTCACCTTTTGTCTCTGTCGGGTGTACCAGTTATGTGATTGTTTGTTCCTGTGCCTATTGTGAATTTACTCCTGTGTTCCGTGAATTAAACACTGTTTACATGTATTTGTGCCTTCTGCGTGCTTCCTAAACAGCATAACGTGACAGAAAACCCGACCGAAACAGTTAAGTTCATGTCTCCCTCCGTTTTCGTTTCTCATTTTTCCACAAGTTTTTGGTTTCGATATTGTGCCCCATGGATCCCCTCACCACAAAGTTCACCCCCTCAGCTGCAAAGACCTTTCACTGTTGAAGTACGCGGTTGAGTTCAGCCAGCCCGCCATTTTAATGGCGTTTAACAATGCTGCATTGAACTCACTGTTCTGAATTGGAGTGATTTACTACCTCCTGGTCGACCTCCCAGACACCACCGGATTAAGCTGGAGGGAAACTTAATCCGGCTCCACTGGGCTTCCTCGTCCCTCCAACTCCACCTTGGTCTGTCGTCGACCAATCTACGCCTCTAGACTCCACTCCTCCTGCTTCGCCTCATCCCTCCGGCTCCTTCAGGCTCCTCCATCCCTCCAGCCCCACCTTGGTCCTTTGTTGCTCCTGATCCTCCTCGTCAGCCAAGCGTTGTGTCTTTGGTTAATACATCTCTCAGCTCAGGGTGTGTACCAGCTGTATTTAAACATGCCATTGTGCATCCGCTTCTAAAAAAGAAAAATTCATATTCATTCATTTGGATTGTCTAATTTTAGACCTATATCTAAACTCCCCTTTCTTTTGAAAGTCTTGGAGAGAGTTCTTTTCAATCAACTTAAACCATTATTAGATTAATTTATTATCTTTGAAAAATTTCAGTCTGGTTTTAAGCCCTGACACAGTACGCAAACTGCTCTTTAAGAGTTTTTGATGATCTTCTTCTAGCTGTGGACAATGGTAATTCTGCTGTTTTAGTCCTTTTGGATTTGACTGCGGCCTTTGATATGGTCAACCACTCGATTCTTTTATCTCAATTCTTTTATCTATGCCTTTAATGCCAGTGTGTTGGCATTAAAGGCATAGCTCGAAAATGGTTTCAATATTTCCTTCCATTGTTATGCAGATGATGTGAAAATATTTTTGCCTCTTAAAACAAACGATAAAGCTTCATTTCTGTCATTATTTAATTCCCTGAGAGATTTAAAAGTATGGGTGGATCAGAATTTTCTTTGTCTTAATGAAAATAAGACTGAGATCATTGTGTTTGGTCATCCTGGTGATTTAAGTGGTTGTGTAGATGGACTTGGTAATTTAGGTTTGTATGTTCATCCTTTTATCAGGAATCTTGGTGTGATTTTTAACAGTGGTTTTAAATTTGAAAAACAGATTCTGTTGTAAAAGCCAGTTTCTTTCAATTGAGACTGCTGGATAAACTGAAGCGCTATCTGCCACATGAGGAATTTAAATAATTTTGAGGAATTTGAAGTGTAATTCATACTTTTATAACGTCTAGACTAGACTACTGTAACTCTTTATATATTGGTTTGGATGTGTCATGTCTTCAACGTTTACAGTTAGTTCAGAATTTGTCAGGGTGTCAGACCTGTTTTATTGTATTTCTGCCCCTTTTTCTGTTCCTGTGTATCCTTATGGCCTAGTTCCTGTTTAGTTTGATTATAATCCCATGCACCTGTGCTTCCTAAACAGCATAATGTGAAAAAATGTTTTTTTCTGTTTTTTTTTTTTTTTGTTTTTTTTCTCACAAATTTAGTATGTATGAAAATTGTTTAATATCCAAGGTACACATTTATAGTAACTGTGCAGTTAAAGGGGTCACTGGATGCTAAGTTCACTTTTTCATGTAGTTTGAACATTAATATGTGTTGGCAGTGTATGTACAAATCTACCCTATAATGATAAAAATCCATTTTTAATTAATCTGTAAAAATAATATCCCCTTTTTCAAATCGAGCCATTCTCAGATGCCTGTGGGTGTGCCGTCACACCGACAGAGGCCGCTCCCACAATAGTTGATTGACATGAGCTCTTACCTTAGACCAGCTGTCACAGTCCAGTAACTTTCCATGTTTTGATGCCAGAGCAGGGATGTAAGTTAGACAAGAATATCTCTGATTGCTCGATTGAGGTGTTGTGTTGCTGGATGTAGTAATAAATGTAGTGGTCGTCATTTACTCCCGACATCTGAGCCGCTGAAGATGCAGTGGATTACGTTTGTTTGTGAAGGGAATGCACCTCCCAAACTACATATATCCATCTATGTTCGCGTGAATCATTCATGATCCAGCTTCACTTACAGCAGAAGTGTGTACATGCGTTTTTTATAAATCTTTGCGATCGCCTTTCCTTATAACGTGGTAGTTAGGAAGTTTAGCGGCTAAACGTGGCTAAAGTAAACAAGCGCGAGAGAAGAGAGGGGTGGGGTGAGCAGAGCTCATTTGCATTTAAAGGAACAACCCCTTAGAATGAGATGATTTTTGCAGATCTGATTTTGGCAAGGTAAAAAGGGTGTTGTTTTACAAAACCATTGAGAATTTTTAATCAAAGTATATTAAAGACTTTTCATTAAGACCCTAAAGAATCATATCAACTTGTGGAAAATGGGCATCCGATGACCCCTTTAATTCTCATACTGTATTTTCAAGTTTTGGAATATTTGTCCTCTCCCAAAATTTGTCACAAATTTGAAACAGTAATATATAATTTAATAAGAAAGGTTAAAATTTAGCTTACATCTACTTGTTATTTATTTTTTGATATTTTATTAAAAAAGTTTTTCTGAGGTAAATCTATAACAATTCCAATTTTAACAATATTTCAAATATAATTTAGTGTTTCTTTGTAAAAGGCAAAAAGTTGATCATACTGATCTTAAAGTTAAGGATTCATTAGTTTGAATATAAACTGAACCAAACACTATCATAACATTATTTTTGACAAAACATCTCATGTTTCGGTAGTGACAGTAATTCTTTGGTAGCGACCACATTACCTTACAGAATTTTATAGCTGCACATTACATGAACAAATTACAGTTGGTTAGTATACACTGTTCCATATCTTAGTTACATATCAAATACATGTTGTTATTACATTGTCTAGTACTAAATACTTAAGTAATTACTCTGTAACATGAACACGGTAAAATAGTTACACAATTACACAGCTTTTCTATTCTTATTATCAAAACAAAGCAAAAAAATATTTCGTAACCTTAAATGTATGTGATAATTTTTGTGTATCCAGTGACATAAAAAGTAATTTGAGATGACTCAACACAGAAAAAAAATCAGACGTGAGATTATTCAAAACAATGACTAAAGTCAATAATTATGTTATTATGTCAAACTTTATTTAGAGAACCATTCAACCAATTATATATCTGTTTTAAGACGGGCTTATAAAACAATGATTCATACAGAGCAGAGGATATGTGAAGAATGTTTTAGGTGTCAAGTAGAAATTACTGCAAAACTCTGCAGCATACAAGCACAGCATTTAAAAAGACATCATTCCAGGTTACCAGCATCACGAGACAGAAAACAAATGGGACAATGTACTTGTGCATGTAGATCACTCAGAAATGGCAGGTGTATTAGAGGACGTCACACTTTTCACTGGGTCTATTTTCTGCAGTTGTTCCTTCACACTTTCATACTCTGTTTGCCACTGCTCCTTGGAGAGAGAGGAAGGGCTGACCTCCAGAAACTTGTAGGCATCTTTGGCTTGGATCTTGAAGATGACAGATGCTTTTTTACAGCCTGCACCAAAACTGCTCCAAGCCTGTGGAATTAAAATATTTCCAAAATAATATTGAATATTGCATGAAACATTAGTAATGGTTTGGAAACAATGAGGCTATCATTTAGAAGGGAACACTCAAGCCTTCCTTTAGGTACAAATAAAGAGAAAAAATATAACCTTATTGGGAATGTTTTTTGTAATCATGTGAACATGATTGATACCTCTTCGGCTGCTTTGATTGATTCTAGAAATTCATCTTTCAGTTCAACAAGGTCTTCAATAAGATCTTCTCCAACAAAGGTCTTTTGTTCCAGGTACTTCAACATTTGAGCAACATTCTCCCAGAAGCTTTTCAGCTGAATCAAAATTGCCTGAATTTTTGATAAGCTACTCTGAACCTCATTTAAATAGATGGGATCTGGTATAGAATCTGGAAAGATGAAATAAGAAACATGCTTCAACAAGACACATATTTGCTCTCTGTCTTAAACTAGACTTGTCATGCATTAAACATAAAAGAAAACACTTACTCCGGTCAAAATTGGCTTTGGCAAACTTCATCTGCCAATCAATAATCTGGAGTTCGAGTTGCCACTGCTTTTGTTTCAGAGCAGTCTTATCAGCGATGAGGTTATTCAATTCAGCTTCAAGAGCCTTCATACGAGCAACATTTTCAGGATCATGAACAGCATCATAGATGCTCTTCACAATTAGCCCGATGAACGGAACAACTGCAGCGAAGATGCCGAGGCCTTTACTTGTTTTAGTTATGGATTGGGCAAAATCTTGAATCTCTTGGTTTTTGCTGTTTATCTTTCTCTCAAGTTCAGCAAGCTCTTCTGTGGCTTTTTGGAGTTTTGATTTCAGATCATTCAGGGTATTTTCAGTCTGCTTCATCTCATGGTCTTGTTGTGTAATCTTTTTGTCTGTCTCAATTTTTTCCTTGATAACATCACTGGTGGATGATGCCACATCTTTGTTGTGTAAATCATACCTACACAATGTTGAAGAAATGTTGCCGTGAAATTAACATTTTATAGCAATGGGCTGGTTTAACTAGCTTAAAAGTTTAGCTTGTTGATACTTTTACGTTATTAAAGAAGTTTCATATGGATAAATAAATTATTTTGAAAAGTTATTATGAGGAAAATGTTCTTACTTTTCCACTATCCTGTCCACTTCAGTGATAATTTCTTTGATCCAGACTTGTGCTTTTCCTAGAAACTTGACTGCCAGAATGGGCTTGTTTTTTGTCACAGCTTTTGTCAACATGGGAAACAGTGACTGAACCAGGTTTTCACTTGTCAAAATACACTGTGAGAAGAGACGTGAGGTAAAGACTTGGTATAAAAAGACAGCAGTGACAATAGTGACAAAACATTCTGAACTCTTATTGCTGGTGTTTGTCCTGTAAATCCTGCTTATAATGCTGCTGCAGTCATTTACATTTACATTTATTCATTTAACAGACGCTTTTATCCAAAGCGACTTGGGGAATACGTCAAGCGATTTGTCCTGAAGAGGCAAAACGACTTGGGAAGTGCTCATAATACCATAAAACAGGCATTGCTCAGATACGTACAAGCTAGAAAGGGGAAAGAGTAGAATAAACAGTTTTTTTTAAGTCAAATAATTTTGAAAGAGATGAGTTTTCAGTCATTAAAGGTATGTAAGAAATGCATTTAAAATTTACAAGACACATATCGAACCAAGATGTGGTGAAAAAAATAAACTCTTATTTTTTATATTTTACCTAAAATGTGAGTTAAAAAAGAACATTTTTTTATGGCTCACATTATGTATTTATTAATAGTTATTTCACATTTTTTCTAGGTGACAGACATGGAAATACTAAATTCAAAAGAAAATCTGAAAAAGTACTTTCAACATAGTTGCATCAGAAGAGCCAAACAGAAGCTGGGTTTCCACAGACCGACTCCTGATGTTCCTCTCCAGGTTGGGGAAGTTGGCCAGGCACAGGTAAGAGAGATTGTAGAGAAGAGCTGTCTTTTGGGCAGCAGGGAGGAGGTCTTGTACAAATGTCGGGCTCCACTGGGTCACAGCCACTGGTGGAAAAAAAAAAAACATTGCATATTTTTAAAGACTGAAAAGATCACATTGATGGCTGGTAATTTTTCAAATCTGTTGAAATAATGAAATAAGCGAATACTTGCTTTTGCTCTCAGCCATCCTTAGTAGGTTTACACAAAAGTTCTTCTAAAATGTACTAAAGCAGAACCACAGATTTGTTTGGTTTAAAACAAGTCACAGAAAATACATGTAACTGGAAGGATATCTGAAAATGATTATAAAAATGTTAAGTGAAAGTGACTTACCCTTTATTTTATCAAATGATATGGAGAACAAGGTATCTGGTGTTTTTATACTAAAAGTATCCCCCGCCCTGCCTCTGCACTCAGAGAAAATGACTTCCAAAGAAACTTGGAATTTAATTAGACTGTGCTATCTGATATTTAACTTCCATATATGGGGGCAGCTCGAGTCATGTACATTAAGTGGTTTTGTTGGTGCAGAACTGAGAAATGTAGAGTTATGCAAGAATCATTTCGGGGCATGCCCCGAGAAAATTTAGATTTCCAGACCTACATGTGTGCATTTTAAGATGTTTTAAGGCTCATAAATTGGATAACAATATAGACTTCAAATCAAGTCAGTGGGCGGTAGTAGCATAGATTATTTTTCAAGATAACAGATTCTTAAACATGAGAATCAGATTAAATGTTGCAATAAATGATCCACGCTACAAACTGGAAATAGAAAAGATATAGTTTATTTATTTTTCAGAATACACAATAACATCCCAAACAGGAATGGTCTTAATTAAGAAATATTTCAAGGATTATTTTGAATGGATATAACAGCAAGTATGAAACATGTAAACACTGTCCAAGAGTGATAAAAAAGTGAAAAATCACAGATCTATTGGTGAAACAGTGAAATATCAGCACTCTTGAAATGTCAAGAGTGAAATGAAATGAATAAAATATATTTATTCAGTAATAGTATTATGACAAAACATGCATGCATGTATATATATATATATATACACATCCGTGATGCACGGGGGGGCGGCTTCTCCTGAGCGGCATTATCCACCTTCCACGGACTTTCCACTACGGCACTTCTGGAACGGCCCGGCATCCTGGCCCGCAGCCGTCTCACGTCCATTCAGCGGCGTCCGTTCCCTCAACGCACCCTTCCTGGACCCACGAGGACACCAGCGTGCATGCACGGGGAAGAGACCGGTCTCCTGAGGAGAGGCGCGCTCGGCATTTTAACAGCCGCGGTGATGAGGCTTCATTCACATCAGGTGTGCCTCATCACACGCCGCCAGACCTGGATGTTTCGGCGCCCCTCCTCCTCCCACACGCCCACTCCCGTCGGGAGCCTGGTGAAGGGCGGCGATTACCGACGGGGTGAAGCTGATAATTAGGGGGGAGGCAGCCGACTCGTCACAATATATATATATATATGTCTGTATGTATATATATATATATATATATATATATATATATATATATATATATATATATGTCTGTGCATATATATATATATATATATATATATATATATATATATATATATATATATATATATATATGTCTGTATATATATATATATAGTGTTTGTGGTGTTTTTTCATTGTCTTCTGTGTAAAATTTGTATTTCATAAAAAATCATAAATATTCTATAAAGCTTGTTTTTTTAATGTATATAATTACTAAATTTAATTTCTACCTTTTTGTAGCATCTCTATACAGATGCTAGCGCCCTCTCGCACTACTTGTGTGGCTACCATAACTGCTTTATGGAAAACATCAGCTTCAATATTTTTATGATCTTAAGGGGGTCATCGGATGCCCATTTTCCACAAGTTGATACGATTATTTAGGGTCTTAATGACAGTCTATAATATACTTTGGTTTAAATGAGCTCTGCTCACTCCACCCCTCTCTTCTCTCTATGGAAAGACGAGCCTGTTTACTTTAGCCGCTAAACTTGCTAATTAGCACTTTATTAGGAAAGCCGAACGCAAAGATTCATGAAAAAACACACTTATACTCACTTCTGCTTTAAGTGAAACTGGATCATGAATGATTCACGCGAACATAGATGGATATATGTACAATCATGTGAAAAAGTTCGGACACCCTATTGAATTTCATGGTTTTCTGTATCAGGACATAATATAAAATTATCTGGTCTTTAGGAGGTCTTAAAATTTGGAAAATAAATCCTCAGATAAACATCATCACATGACATATCACACTGTGTCATTATTTATTTAAGAAAAATACAGCCAAGAGGGAAAGGCCATGTGTGACAAAATTAGGACACCCTATGAGTCAACTGCCTGTAGCAGCAATAACTTGAAGCATTCATTTTCTATATGACTTTATCAGTCTCTCACATCGTTCTGGAGGAATTTGGACCACTCTTTTTTTCAACGTTGCTCCAGTTTATTGATGTTTGTGGGCATTTGCTTATGCACAGCTCTCACCACAGCATTTGAGTCAGGATGAGCTCTGGACTTGGACTGGGCTATTGCAACACCTTGATTCTTTTCTTTTCAGCCATTATGTTGTAGATTTGATGGTGTGCCTGGGATTATTGTCCTGTTGCATGACCCAATTTTGGCCCAACATTAGATGTCGGACAAACACCTTCGCATTTGATTCTAGAATACTTTGATATACAGAGGAGTTCATGGCCAACTCAATGACTGTGAGGTGCCCAGGTCCTGTGGCTACAAAACAAGCCCAAAACGATCAGCCCTCCTCCAGCATGCTTGTCTTTTGGTATGAGGTGTTTGTGCTGATATGCTCTTTAAGTTTTCACCAAACTTGGCGCTGTGCATTATGGCCAAACATCTCCACTTCGGTCTCGTCTGTTTAAAGGACATTATTCTAGAAGACTTGTGTTTTGTTCATATGCAACTTTGCAGACCTAAACAGTGCTGCATTGTTTTTTTTTTTTAATATAGAAGATGCTTTCTTCTGCCAAGCCTTCCAAACATGCCATTTTTGTCACATATTTTTCTAATGATATTGTCATGAACTTTATCATTTAACATGTTAACTGAGGCCTGTAGAGTCTGAGGTGTAGTTCTTGGGTTGTCTGCCATTTCTCTGAGCTTTACACGGTCTGATCTTGCGGTGAATTTTCTGGGATGTCCACTCCTGGAAGGAGAGGTATCTGTTTTAAATGTCTTCCACTTGTGAATAACCTTCAAATAGTTTGGAAATGGCCATATTACTCTTCTCAGATTGATAGCAGCAACAATTGCTTCTCTAAGATGATTGCTGATGTCTTACCTCCTTGGCATTGTGTTAATAAACACCTGAAGGCTCCAGACCAGCAAACTGCCAAAGCTCATGCTTTTATAGATGTGCTCAGACTTGCTGATGATCAGTTAATCAAAGGTATTTGATTAGCAGTGCTTGACTGTTATTTACCCTCTTAATTTCAATGTTAACAGTAAGGGTGTCCTAACTTTGTCACACATGGCTCTTCCATTTTGGCTTTATTTTTGTTCAGTAAATAATGACACGGTGCAATTTGTCATGTGTTGTTGTTCATCTGAGGTTTTATTTTTTAAAATTTTAAGACCAGTCAAAGATCAGTTTTGTTTTAATGATGTCCTGATACAGAAAACCATGGAATTCAATAGGGTGTCCTAACTTTTTCACATGACTGTAGATCGGGAGGCGCATTCCCTTTACAAACAAATGTAATCTACTGGATCTTCAGTGGCTCAGATGTCGGGAGTAAATGACGACCACTATGTTCATTATTACATCCAGCAATACAACACCTCAATCGCTCAATCTGAGATATTCTTGTCTAACTTACATCCCTGCTCCGGCATCAAAACAAAGAGGACGAACTGTGACAGCTGATCTAAGGTAAAACGCTCATGTCAATCAACTATCGTGAGAGCGGGCTCTGTCGGTGTGATGCTACAACGACAGGCATTTGAGAATGGTTTGATTTGAAAAAGGGGATATTATTTTTACAGATTAGTTAAAAACCACTGCATGGATTTTTATCATTATAGGGTAGATTTGTACATACACTGCCAACACAGATTAATGTTCAAACAACATGTAAAAGTGAACTTAGCTTCCGATGACCCCTTTAATAATTTTTCACGCCTAAAAACGGGTAGCCTTTAAAATGCTTATCACATATTTCTTTGCAAATAACTGTGTCCTGGGCAGGTTTTTCGGGAGTGCAAGAGGGAACAAAAAACCAAGAGAAGATAAATTAAACCAAAGACAAGGAACTTTGTATATTTGTGTTTGAACCCTGGAGGTTTCTATTTTCAACGTGTTTAGTAGCACTGATCAATAGCAATGTAACGCCACGCGAACAGAGGGAGCCCTTGCTCATGGACTGCCTGTTACCGCTCCCTCTGCTGCTTCATTGGTTACTTCCTGTTTGGTGGCCATATAAGGAGGCCTAAACCAAACAGGCCTCTGCGAAGTATTGTTTTGCTGTGCAGACTCTACTAAGCCTTTATCCTGTTTCATTGCCTTGTTCTGTTTTGCCACGGTTTTGGTTTCTTGTCATAGTTTTGCCTTGTTTTTGCCATTGTTTTGTTCTGTTTCCTTGCCATAGTTTTTGCCTTGTTTCATTGCCTTGTTTGTTTTGCTACTTTGACTGCCCTCTTGGATTTTGACGTTCTGCCTGTTTTCTGGATTTTGCTATTGTTTTTGCCCTGGATATTACTGTTTTGTTTGGAGATCGACCCTGCCTGTCTTGACCATGATCTGTGTAATAAAGCTCGCACTTGGATCTATCACGCTTCCCTGGAGTCTCCGTTACAGAATACTTCGCTGCCCCAAAGATCCAGCAGCTTTTGGACACAGATCAACCATGAACCCAGCATCACGCCTCCTCTGCCTGCGTCAAGGTAATCGGGCTATAGAGGAGTATGTGGAGGATTTTTGTAGTTTGTGTCATTTAGTGAAATTCAATGATGTTGCCCTAAAGGGTATTTTTTGCAATGGACTTCAGGACAGATTGTACCACCTCATGCCAGACAATAGATGCCCGGCTACACTTGAACAATACATAGACTTTGCACTCTACTTAAGTGGCTCACCTTTCACTGTTGGGATTGCAGATGAGGGACCCCGGAATCCTGCAGTAACCCCATACCACAACCTGCTCATGTCATGTCTGCTACACCAGAACCCTCTCATGCCAAGCCTGCCAAGCCAAAGCCTGTTCACGTCATGCCTGCCAAGCCAAAGCCTGTTCACGTCATGCCTGCCAAGCCAAACCCTGCTCAAGTCACATCCACCAAGCCACAGTCTACTCACGCCATGCCTGCCGCTCCAGGGCCTGCTCACGTCATGGCCGCCCGTCCAGAGTCTGCGCCTGTCAAGGCCGCCATCCCGGAGCCAGTCCACAAGATGGCCGCCTTCCCAGAGCCAGTCCACAAGATGGCCGCCATCCCCAAGCCTGTTCACAAGATGGCCGCCCCATCTGAGTCCCTGGCCAAGATGGCTGCCATGCCCGAGCCTCATCAGTCCGACACCATCTCATCCAAATCTCATCTCACCATATCTGCCACACACAAAACAAATCAAGTGATGCCTGATCCTCCGGTGCCAGGTCAAGTCAGGACTGCACTTTCAGTGTCAAGCCAAGACACGGCTGTTGTTCCCCATGAGTCAAGCCAAGTCACAGCTGTTCCCCATGAGTCAAGCCAAGTTACAGCTGTTGTTCCTAAGTCAAGTCACGTTACCGCTGTTGTTCCTGAGTCAAGTCAAGTTACAGCTGGGTTGTCTATGTTAAGCCAAACCACAGCTGATTTCCATGAGCTAAGCCAAGTCAAGTTGCTGCTGTTGTTCCCGAATCTAGTCAAGCCACAGCTGACCTTCATGAGCCAAGTCAAGCCACGGCTAACCTTCATGAACCAAGTCAAGCCACAGCTGACCTTCACGAGCCAAGTCAAGTCACAGCTGACCTTCACGAGCCAAGTCAAGTCACAGCTGGTCTTCACGAGCCAGGTCAAGTCACAGTTGTTCTTCACGAGTCGAGTCAAGTCATGGCAGGCCTCCCTGAGTCACGCCAAGTCACAGCAGACCCCTCTGAGTCACGTCAAGTCACGGCAGAGCTCCCTGAGACAAGTCAAGTCACGGCAGACCTCGCTGAATCAAGTCAAGAAACAGCTGCGCTCCTAACAGCACCTCTTCACGACATGGCTGCTAGTACAGGGCCTTGTCAAGCCACGGCCGTCCTGCCAGAACCTCAACAGGTCCCCTCTGACCTTCCAAAGCCACGTCACGTTTCAGTTGATCCTCCAGAGTCTCATCATGTCTCAGCTGATCCTCTAGAGCCTCGTCACGTATCAGCTAACATCCCAAGCCACGCAGAGCCCACGCTCCCAAGCCACGTGTCCACGGCGTCCACACCCTCAAGACTGGCAGGCATCCCACCATCTACTGTGCTCCAGAAGCCTCGTCTGTCCATGAGTCTGCTCCAGAGGCCTCGTCTGTCCACGAGTCTGCTCCAGAGGCCTCGCCTGACCATGAATCCACGCCTATGCCTCCAGAGGTGTCAGCTAGTGCTGTAGATCCTCCAAAGGAGGCGGCGTCCACTCATGAACTCACTGCCACGTCTGAGCACGAGGTGCGCCAATGCCCCTGGAGGTGGTGGCTCCGGCTGCAGAACCTCCTATGGGGGCGGCGTCTTCCTATGAACTCTCTGCCTGTCATGTCACAGCCAAGAAGGCCTATCATGAACTCTCTGCCCGCCATGTCACGGCCAAGAAGGCTAATCAAGAACACTCTGCTCTGCTATGGATGTCACTAGTTCCACTGTGGATATCTCTGTTCCTGTCTGCTCCGCTTGCTCTGTCTGTTCTGCTATGGCTCCTTGTTATGCCTGCTCTGCCTGCCTCGCCATGGTTCCCTGTTCTGCCTGCCCCGCCATGGCTGCCGGCTCTCCCTGCTCCGCCATGGCTCCAGGCTCCTCCAAGGTTCCACTGTCTGCCGTTGCTCCACGGCCCAGGTCCTCCAAGTTTCCACTGTCTGCTACGGTTCCACGGCCCAGGCCCTCTAGTGTTCCACTGTCTGCCATTGCTCCACGGCCCAGGTCCTCCAAGGTTTCACTGTCTACCACTGTTCCATGGCCCTGGTCCTCCAAGGTTCCACTGTCTGCCACAGCTCCACGGTCCAGGTCCTCCAGTGCTTCACTGTCTGCTACTGTTCCATGGCCCAGGTCCTCCAGTGCTTCACTGTCTGTCCCTGCTCCACGATCCAGGCCCACCTCCTCTGCACGGACCTGGCCCCCCGTCCCACCCCCTGTTTTGCCTCTGTTCCCCCACCCTTCTGGACTGTTGTTGTTTTGAGCGCCAGGAGTCGCTCCTGGGGGGGGGGGGGATTCTGTAACGCCACGCCAGCAGAGGGAGCCCTTGCTCATGGACTGCCTGTTACCGCTCCCTCTGCTGCTTCATTGCTTACTTCCTGTTTGGTGGCCATATAAGGAGGCCTAAACCAAACAGGCCTCTGCGAAGTATTGTTTTGCTGTGCGGACTCTACTAAGCCTTTATCCTGTTTCATTGCCTTGTTCTGTTTTGCCACGGTTTTGGTTTCTTGTCATAGTTTTGCCTTGTTTTTGCCATTGTTTTGTTCTGTTTCCTTGCCATAGTTTTTGCCTTGTTTCATTGCCTTGTTTGTTTTGCTACTTTGACTGCCCTCTTGGATTTTGACGCTCTGCCTGTTTTCTGGATTTTGCTATTGTTTTTGCCCTGGATATTACTGTTTTGTTTGGAGATCGACCCTGCCTGTCTTGACCAAGATCTGTGTAATAAAGCTCGCACTTGGATCTATCACGCTTCCCTGGAGTCTCTGTTACAAGCAACCAGTAACATTTTCTGTTAATCTCCTGATTGGCCAAGCTTTTAAGTTAGAATCATCTCCACGTGACATTTTTGTTCAGTGCTGCACGCTTGAGAATCTCTCTTTGTAATAAAGTGTAACATAACGTAAATAAGAAATTCATTGTGCAGTGTAGAGCTTCACTGATTGTAACAGATTTTTGTGAGATTGCGATAAACAGAAGTGATTGATAGCGTTATAAATATTATTGTATAGTATTATTGTATAGTGGTCTTGTATAGTATACGTGTGTCACGTTTTGCATTTTGTGTCATTAAATGCAATTATAACGTAACATCTGAAACACTACTGTGTTAGACTAAGAGGGACTTGTCACAGCACTTACATATTATTACTCTTTTGTTGATTTCATTGCTTCTACTGTCCTCATCTGTAAGTCGCTTTGGATAAATCAATGACTAAATGTAAATGTAAAGCTTTAATACATTCACATCACCCATGGCTGGACATAAATGACCAAAGTAACAAAAAAACAAAACACTAGGAAAACTACTGTTATCGACTGTCCAATAGGAAAACTACTGTCAGCATGTTTATCCTAGATCATGTCAAAGCCTGTTTCAGGCATTTAAGGCCTTTGCATTTGCACTTACGAAATCCTACAACAGCTCTAGTCTTTCATCTTGTCCATTCAAGTTTATTACCTGAAGCCAAATTAAGTAAAGCTGCTAAATACTCCACATGTAATTTTACATCATAACATTTATGGTCTGCTGTAGTGTAATGGTGTTTGTGATATTTAATGGGGTATGTGATAATCCAGAGAATATTTAAACAGAAAGAAATGAAGCAACTAATTTAAGATGGTAAAACAAATGAAAATTAAACAGTCAGAAGAATCCACAAAGCAAGAGAACACAAATGTGAATAAACAACCTTTAGTAACAGTTAGAGATGGATGCCATAGAAAAGAAAGTTTTGTTTTCTCTATTTATTTGACTGCACACCCGTATTTTAAAGCTGTGATGTTTTGAAAGGCAAAAATCTCTATTTCTGGTGTTTGATGTGGATGAATGCAGGCACATGGATCTTTTTCTCATACAACATCTGTTTAAGTTGCCTCACTGCACTTGGAATCTACTACAAAAACAACAGTAACTGCAGGTAAGTAAGCCATTCAAAATGATTTGCGTATGTTTGATTTAGTAAAGGGAATTTGTATAGAATTCTGGTTCTCTTTCAAACATTATTAAATTCGGTATCTCACTATGGGAATCGCCTCGGGTGTGACAAGTCCTGGAAGCACCAATTACACCACATCTGTCAGTTGACAGACCAATCACGACAGTGATGCAGGAGTCCCGCCTCCCCAATATATATGATTGCACAGTGGTACCTTCCTTTTTCTCATTCTCTTCCCTGTGAAGATCTAGTCAAGTCAAGTCAAGATTTATTGTCACTCTGCTACATGTGGACACGACTATATGACTGTATAACTAGCTGCATACTAGTTAAACATATGTTACAACCACCTGGCTCTGGGTGAAGTAACATTACAAATAAGGGGAGGCCACACAGGAAACTAAATTCAACAACTGAACATTTAATCAAAAATAGATCAAATTAATACAAAAATTAAGTATGAAGAAGGGATAAACAAACAACAAAAGAAAACAATCCGGGACTGGAGGGGGAAGACGAACGGCACCAAAGTCCACCGCCACCACTGCTCGCTGAATCTCCTCTTTTTAGCCCAAACGCCAATCACAGGTAACACTCCACACCTGTCCCCAACTTTTGCTCTAGAAAAAGACGAAACCACGGCACAACACCACCTAGTGGACAAATGCAAAATAAACACTCTGGCTGTAACACATAATATAAACATACGTCAGTATGAGAAAAGCAGAAATTTACAAAGTATCTTCATGAAACATGATCTTTACTTAATATCCTAATGATTTCTGGCATAAAAGAAAAATTGATCATTTCGACCCATACAATGTATTGTTGGCTATTGCTACACATATAATCATGCGACTTATGACTGGTTTTGTGGTCCAGGGTCACATATTTTCTGTATTCCTTTTCAGGATTAGCTGCTTAACAGATTTAGAGCTGTCAAGGTACATTGCCGAACACAGCTATTTCTGAAAGCAGGTGTTTTTTCTTTTCAGTGTCACAGTGTAAACCATTAAGTGACGAGTGAGTGATATAACATGTGATGACGAATTTTCTTGTCTGTCACTTTCTAAGTGACATGTTGTGGTGAGGATTCTCATCCCCTGTGTATTGCATACCTGGGTGTGAGACACATTGACACACTCACTAATTTGCCATACACGTCCATCCAGTACATTCAACTTGGTTTGACTTTAACACCACCACAACCAACAAGAATAATGTCCAAATGTGACTGGTCAACCTGTGCAGACATCCTGTCACTCCATTTGTTCATCAATCGTGCATGCCATGGATCTGCTATCTAGTACAGCTTGAACTGTGACTATCATTTAGTAACACTAGCCAGGATGTGGCCATGTACATCCTCCCGTTCTGTTGTTTATGCTGCTTTTTGCGTATATAAAATGAATGCTTGGAAAACAAATTTAGGTATTTTTGATGGGTCACGGCCACGTAATTTAATTGTAATTTAACAAAATCTTGTCAGTTAACAGTTAATGATGGCTTAATGACCGTCGCTTGTTGTTTAGGTGAAAAAAAATAACCAAAATGAACATTCTGTCTAATAAAGTACAGTCTAATAAAAGTCAATTAAAAATAATAATAATAAATATAGCTGCAAGCAGCAATTACCGGGGTTCGAGCATATAAAGCCTCTGAGATGCTATGGCTTTAGGGTGTAGTCCAAACCAAAATATATGACTAACATTTTCTTTTAGTTTTGTTTTCTTTTAGGTTTTATAGACTTTTGGGTACAGTAGATCATGATCATCTTATTAAGTGGCCCTGTTATCATTGTCCAAATGCAAATGTTCAACATTTTTTTGATAACTGTTTATCTAGAGATCCCAGAGAATTGCACTGCACTGGTTTTATTGATTTTGAGTTAAACACCTAGAACTAGTTCACAAAAGTAGGTTTTTTAAATAATATTCTATATCTAAAGAACAGTTGGATTGACATTAATGGTCCAAGAGTCCAAAGTTGTTCAGAATGAGGAGATCTATCATATGATATGAAGATCTAGTGCTTGTGTGAATATATGAGCATTTATTTAGCAATTTGAGGCCATTTAGACAGCTTGTGCTTCTGAAGCCTTTTTAACTGTTATAGCGCCACCTATGGTCCGATCTTTTCGAAACTTTGCATGCTGGTTAAGAGTCATCTGACACATGCTCTCAGCAATTTTCGTAAAGTTTTGAGTTTTCGTTTAAGTTTTATAGGCTGTTGGGTATTTTTTGGTCACGCCCCGTTTATAATTGACGCTGTTATAGCTAACCAAAGGACAAAATTCAACTTAATTATTTATCTATGATAATTATTGATCTAGAGAGTCCAGAGAATATTACTGCAGTGGTTTGATCTAGATTGAGTGAAAAACCTAGGACTAGTTCGCAAAAGTAGGTTTTTAACATACTTAATATTTAATATTTAAAATATTTATATATTTAATATTTAATGAACGATTTGAGTGGCAGCAATGGGTCTTGAAGTTCTTGAAGTTGTTCATCATGCTCAGTTTTGATTTGAGGCGCTCAAACAGCCTTTGACTTCCTGCAAGGTGGCTCGCTTTCCTGCCTCCTACAAAATCCCATCACTGCCAGCCTGTCTCCATATGAAGGAAAATAGCCTCTCATCTGGTCATCAGTCATTAGCAGTAGGACACTGACATCAATCTGTAAAAAAAAAAAAAAAAGATCAGGATTATACACGAAAAATGTATTATAGTCATACAACTGACCATATGCATTTATATGTCACATCCATTACGCAAAATGTCACATACATAATGCTGGATTTGCCCCTCTACATGATCCATTCACAATTTGAATAATTTTTTTGGTTCGTCTAAAAGGACCAAATGTCCACCTATACTGTTTCAGGGATGACAAAAGTGAGTGTTCTGCGACTCATTGCTATGACTGACAGTGATGATTGGCATAAGACATCTGTTGAGCCGAAGTTAAAAATAGACACTTCCTGCACTTACTATACTTTATACTTTAATACAGTAAAGTACTCAAATTTGTTATATTTTTATAATAAATCCAAGAGCAAGACATGAAAAAAAAAACTAGGGAGCTGAAATGGCAACTGAGCTAATGAGTGATCCTCTTCTACCATCTACTGGTTATAATGATAATTTCATGTCATTTTCATCATTGAAGTCTTGAAGTTTGAAGTTTTCTGCCAGGAGACACATTTTGGCTCATTTTTTCATCTTGATAAATGAAAAGTGAATTTTACAGCACAGCTGTAGACTTCAGAAATAGTAAAGGGAACATTAGGCTAAGAGTTGTGATAGTGTTTAGCTGTCAGCATTTAAATGTACAATTACATTTATAGGTCTCTCCTGGGATTACCAGGCTGGGTTTTTAAAATTATATATTGTTAAATAACATGAAACTGTGTGTTAATGCCACTATCATAATACGGTGTTGCAATTAATTTGTTTCTCGGTTTCTAACAAAAAACGAGGCAGGAAATGCGTCCAATATACATCCATCAAATACTATTACTTCAAAATTGCTAAATCCCAGTCTCAACCCTATCAGAAGTACCGGTACTTAGGTAGAAACTTATACATAGGAGCCTGATAAAAATGCTTATTTTAAAGAAAAATGTCTGATGGGCTTAGAGGCTTTTGCATCTGAACTCTTCATATACCTCAAATGAGCTTCACCAGAAGTTTACAAGCTGGCTTATTTTTATAAATAAGTTCTAAAGAACGCTCCATGCATATGATAGGTGTTACTTCCTACAGTGTAGAATTGTATATTAACTGATTAGATCAATATTTTATTCACAAATCTGGCATCACTAATTCTTATTCTAAAAGGTGGCTGTAAAAAAATACATGACATGATTGATTAAATGTTATCGGGGAAAATGATTCTCAAGTGAGTATACTGTGATATCCATCATCTGACAATGATTTATCATTAATATTTTACTGGACCACAGCGGTACTTTACTGGGACTAGGCAGCACATCAACAGAAAACTTCCTTGATTTGCATGTTAAGAAGCATGCAGAGAAAAATTGTTATATTATGAATGGGGTGATACCAAATTCTGGCATTTCAAAAAGGTGGCAAACACAAAATTCTTATTTCAAACTGAGATGTGAACTTTTTTTTATTGAATAGCAACCTCTACAGTATATAGATTTTGATTTTCCATTTCATGACCCCTTTAAAACATTTATTTTATAAAATAAACTAAATAATCCCTACAAAAACAAAATTGTAAGTAAACATAAATCAAACATGGGTTTAAATTGGCCTCTAAATGATGACTATTTTTATTTTTAGGTGAACTGTCTTTTTCATTTATATTCAGTGGGTTATTGGTTCGATATTACCTTGTCATCCTCCAGCCTTTTTATGGTGGTTTCTGGAATATTCCTCTCCCTCAGAAAACAGATTAATTCGTCCAGCAGAGTGAGGCTGGTAGACCAATATTAAGCCTAGACCGAGTACACACAGAAAAATAGGGGTTTAAAATTGTACCTTTTGGGGTATAAGCTTGTCAGTGGAGCAGTACCCTTAAAAAGGACATCTTTGTACCTTTTTTTTTTTTTTTTTACCCCAATAGGTACATATTAGTACCTTAGAGTAGTACTAAGTACCCTTAAAGGTACTGTTTCAGTGACAAGCTGTTTCAAACCCCTGTTTTTCTGTGTGTATATAAGCCAGAAAACCAAAAACATGTATTTTAATGGTTAATATGTGCTGTACATAACAAAGCAAGCTCTTGATGCAAACCTTATTTCACACAGTTTTGATGCAATGAGAGTAAACGACATAATTTTTCTATAAAACCAACACTTGACATCCAGGATTGAACTACGTAAGCTAGTATGATACCATAACACGCGCTAGTTACTAAACATTCAGATTTTGTACTTGCCCAGAGTCTTCTATTATAACATAAGCAAGTCGCAATTGCGAGAAAAAAAGTCATAATTCTGACTTCATAACTCACACTTCTGACTTTATATCTTGCAATTGCGACTTTATATTTCGCAATTCTGACTTTATAACTCGCAATTCTGACTTTATATCTCGCAATTCTGACTTTATATCTCACAATTGCGAGTTTGTATCTCGGAATTCTGAGAAAAAAAGTCGCAATATTTTTTTGTTTGTTTTTATTTAGTGGCAGAAACGGGCTTCCATACCTAAGTGTACTCAAACATGCTATTTAAAACACTATGAATATGAGCTAAAATTCCTCAGGCATTTTATATTAATATGCTGTTAATTTTGACAAGATCAGTTAACTATAGTTATTTACTTTTTGCTCCATGGCGCATGTGCACCCCATTCATTATTTTTTAAATCATAGTGTATTTGTAGCGCAGTTTAACTGATCTGTTCCCCTAATCTAAATGACATGGGACTTTGTCACTTTTCCTGCAATAGAGTATGGGAACGTGACGTCAGCAACGCACGGCATTCTGGGACTTTCGAAAACGGACACTACAGTCTACACTGGGTAATAGTGGAGATATATGTTAAAATTTATATTGTACATTTAAAAACACAGAGTTGAGAACGCTTGCTGTGATATAAACTGCCATATCTGCTGACATGACTGGAGTGGAGAAGAGATCTAAAATGGAGCGCAATTTTTATGCTTTTCAGCTTGAAACAACACAATGGCGAAAGCAGCTCAATGAAAAAAAACTTCAACATGTGGGTTTGTCGTTTGTCTTTATTATTAATTACAGATTTGTCTCTTTTTCATTAAATAACACTGTTAAAATACAATGTAGGCTGATATATATTATAAATTACTTATGTCTCAGAACATGTAGACAAGGCATTTTGGCTTTTTTAGCATGACTAAAACATTTCAGATGTTGTGCAATGAAATCGGTTTGCTGGTTAGTCCATTGATGCCGTCCCATCGCGCCCCAGTTCAGGCGTATTTTGCATCCACTCGGAACTGCTTCTGGTACGACCAGTCGGTGCAAACTAAAGTGATTCTTACTTTTTAATATGGATATTTTTCTTATAAAATGCATTGATTTGCAACAGGAGGACCCCTGTCCACTTCTGTATACTTCTTTAAAAAAAAAAATGAGTGATGTAATTTTGAGATGTGTTACGTCCCAGTGGGTGCTGGGCCTGTTTTTTTTTCTTTCTTTTGGTTTCCAGGCATGGTGGTTGTTGTGGGCGTGTCTTTCCACCTGAGGCTCATCATGCCGGGCTATTAAAAACTGCAGTCTTGATAAGGACGGGGGTCGGGATGTTACCACACTAGCCAGCTTGCTGTTTTGTTTGTTCTTTATGTTTAGTTTACATTCACTTCAGACCTTCAGCTTACAGTACTCTACCATGCATCCCATCGTAACTGACTTCCACTGCTACTGACTACTGATTGTTGAAATTCATTTGTTAATTATGCTTTTGTTAAATAAATTATTTTTCTTTCGCTACTTGTGTAGTAGATTTTATTGGGCAAGCTATGAATTAATCAATTATAATTAATGTTAATGTAGCCATTTATATATCAAGTTATTCCTCCATTATAATCCTAGATGCCTAGAAACCTTGGTGGGAGACAGAGGCCTTAAAGAAACTGTATAAAAGGGGCAACACAAAGAACTTAGATAGATTTGCTCTGCAGAGGACTTCTCGGCTTTATTCTCTTTGTAAATAAAGTCTATCATCTGAAATCAAGACCAAAGGCTCTGGGTGTGGTTCTTAGGCAGAACGGGCAGGAACCACCACACTTGCTGGTCCGTGTTGGCTCTCTTCTATGTTGAGCCGGTTGTAACAGATGTCAAAAAAAAAAAAAAAAAGATTGCAGCAGTTTGTTGTTTTTGTAACTGTTTTGACCAGGTTGTTCAACACAGAATCAAGTTTAGATTGATGCTGTTTATATAAAACTGAAATGTAAATTATAAAATGGAATGAAAAAAGAACAGTACCACAGTGTTTCATTTGTATAACTCTTTTACACTAACAAAAATTTCCCTTTTTCCTTCTACATGATATTGTAAGAATAAAATCTTCATGGGATCAGAACGATGTTCACTCTAAATTAAAGTATGTTGTGGAAGAATTATGAGATTCATCATGGGTTTCACTTTCAGTAGATTTGGCAGGGTTCTGGACTGTTTGGCTGAAAGTAGTAGGAAAAGGAGTAGGATGAGAAGGGAATGAAGTAGCTGGTAGATGAAAAGAGTTCAGTGACTCTGCATGGTGCCATAGGTGCCTTCCTGTTTGTGTGCCATCATTGCAGAAGCCCTGGCATGCCGTTCCATTGCACCATTCCACAGCATTGTACACATTGCACCACCTGACCCATCATGTTGGTCATAGCTTGTAGGATTTATTCTTCCTTTTCTGCCTGCTCCCTGTAGTGCTGAAAAATCGCCTCAGGGTTAGGCCTTCTTTTACGACCTCCTGGTGTCTGAGAGGAAGATCTCTGGAGGGTTTGTGTAGATGGTGCGTTTGTAAGTGGTACAAGGGGAAGATGAGCTCACAGGAGTACTTGACGTTGAGGATTAAGCTATCACCTGTTAAGAAAGAAAAATAAATAAATAAAAAAAAATGAAAAAATCAGTAAAACGCTACATAAGCATAGCATCCTTTTTCTTTGTTTTGTACAGCCAGACTCTAGCTCAGGGGTTTCCAAGTTTAAATCTAAATCTGTGGAGTCATCGGTAAGATGTGTGTGAGTGGGCAAGGCAAACAGCTGTTAATATAATATACTGCACTCAAGCTGATTGCATAAATAATCATTTGAACATGCTACTTCAAACTTTGTTTATAAAACATAATTTAAAGTAATCTCATATCTATCATCAGTGTAAGTTTAATGAAACTATTCATTTTGTATGTATGATTTTTGCAGTTCTATTTCAGGGATGCAACAGATGCAGGAATTACACCCTGTAGCCGGGCTTTTAATATGAGTGAGGTCTGTGGTGTGGTTAAGGAGTTATAATAAACCTTACAATTACAACTCATTATATACACTAATAAACACTTTAAAAGAGACAGACATGTAGATGCTTGTGAAAGATGTTTTCTCTGTTTTGGAGGGATGAACATTGTTAAATTATTCCAGATTTATTGCATCAAAATTGGTTAATCCATCACTATAGGTTAGGGGTGGATAATTCTATTATTTGCTTATTATTCAACAACACATATTACTGTTGCAGTTTTCATTAATACTGCTTTTTAAAAACATTGCTTTTATAATGAAAGATTTCTATAGATATATTTATCAAGTCAGTGAGGCAAGTATTCACTTGCACTTCTGCTCAAAACGGGAAATCTTTATTTTATAAAAGCACAGCGTTTTGTTTATATTGTGAGTGCATGCAAATAAAAGTAGACCCTTTACAGTTCCGAATGCTGTATTACTCTTACTCCTATGAGCAAAAAAGATGGGGTATTTTAAAACATTTCCAATGCAAGCAATTGCGCTGGCGCCTCCATGTAAGCGTGCTTCAGCTTTGATGACTGAATAGCCTATGCCTCTAACAGCGCACATAAGTGTTTAAACTAACATTGTGATATGCTTGAGCTGTTTTATATCTATAGATTTTATTTTGGACAAATTGTGATGATTTGAGAAGGCTAAGGATCTCGAGACAGGAATCAAACTCAGGTCGCCAGCAGCACAGTTGCAATATATGCCAGCAGACTAACCACTGGGCTATCGGTGCCAACACAAAAACTCAAATTTAACAAACAAAAAATGCTCCAAACATTGCCATGCTCCTGCGTGTCCATCTGCTACACCACTGAACTCAGCGTGTAACATGTTTGGAAGACAGTGGTGAGCTTTTACAGCTGTTCTGTCTGCCCGAATGGTAACAAAGCTGCTGGCAGATAATGGCAGATATTGTGCTTTCCGACAACACATTTAGCTTCCTAAACATCCTAAACCAGATCATAGCTGAGGATGCCAGCCAAACAGTGTCAGGGTTTAAGGCAAAGGTTCAGCAGTGCTTAAATGACCACATGTATCCGTGATTTAGGAAGGACCCTTCTGGACCCTTGTTATAAAAATCTACAATTTTTTCACACCTGGAAAAAGAAGCTGGAAAGCAGAATTTATGTAAATATGTGCTACTGTGGAAATGGATACTATGGGAAGAGATGAGACATAGGTGTGCTGCCAAAGTTGTACAACACAGCCATGTACTGCCATGATGTTGCTTCTGGGAGATGACTACAGCATTCCTCAACAATCTGATAACCCAGAAGCTGAGGTGTGTTGTGTTCGAACAGCTGCATCATCATCAGGGAATGAGGAAGAGACAATTTTAAGGACTCGCAGAAACATCGTAATATCAAGAAGACGATATTTATTAACAGACTGAACACTTCTTGTCTTCAATTAGCTCACGGCAAAGTAAACATTCCTCCGGGGGGGGTGCTGTAGCGCTTCAGTTAACCCTTTTTAATACACTACATTTTCCTCCCCTGAAAATCAACGCTTCCTCCAAATCACACAAGATCCAACCATTTAGAAAATACACTTTGTTCACTTCTCTAACCAAAAACAAAAAATCAAAATCAACAACACCTTTACACCATATCGAACAGTGTTTTACAGATTTAATCTCTGTGGAGCCCTTTTTACCCGGAAAGGCCTAGTATAAACAGAACCTTGAGATACTTTTGGTACCTGAATTTTCAGTCACACTTAACCCCTTTTCAGAAGTGTCACACAAGTTTTTAGCCGACAGTGCTTCCACCTCCTGCTCGGCCACCTTTAATTTTGTTGCTCTCATCTGATCTACATGCTTTTTGTAGGCCTTGCCAAGTACGTAACCGGACCTAACGGTCTCTCAATTTCTCCTAACTTCCACTTTTCTTCCCCTCCCCTGAATTGCTTCACAAGTACCTTCTGCTGTGGGTAAAATGCTCTCACAGAACTTGTTGTCTGCACTTGCTGCTTTTCTTGCATTTGAGAAGAGAACCGTGGCTGTATCTGAGACAGCCTCGTTCTAATCTTTCTTTTCAGAAACAATTCAGACAGAGGTTTTTCCGTCACTGTCAAAGGAGCATTTCTGTAACTGAACAAAAATCTGTCAATGCAACACTGAAGTGTAATGTCCAAATCCTTCTGTTTGTCCAATGACTGTTTAAAGGTTTGAACCAACCTTTCCACCAACCCATTTGAGGCTGGATGGTAAGATGCCGATTTGACATGTTTTACTCCATTATTTTCCAAAAAGGTTTCAAACTCCCTGGACACAAATTGAGGTCCATTATCTGAAATGATTACTTTAGGTAATCCATAGCTAGCAAACATACTGCGCATAACCTCAACAGTTGCTTTACCTGTGGTAGTGGTCATCAACTTGATTTCTGGCCAACGAGAATAGGCATCCATAGCTAAGAGAAATTGGTGCTTTCCCTTTTTACAAAAATCAACATGAACTCTCTCCCATGGATGTTCCAGCCATTTCCAGGGATGCACAGACACAACATTAGGCTGTTTTTGGTTTAATGCACATACTCTGCATTGGCTAATCATGTTTTCGATGTCTTCGTCTAATTTAGGCCACCAAAAATTACTACGGGCTACTGCCTTACTCTTGACCATCCCTAGATGTGACTCATGTAGTTCTTTTAAGAGTTGTGGTCGTAGTGAGTCTGGTACAATTACCCGTAAACCCCACAACAGACAATCATTCTCAATTGTGAGCTCTTGATGTCTATACCAATATGGTTTCAGTTTCTCATCTGCCATAAATTTTGGCCAACCCTTCAATGTGAACAGTTTCACTTTCCTCAGAACTTCATCTTTTTCAGTTTCAATTTTAATGTCTTTTTCAGCTATAGGAATTGCCTCGATAAATGAGACTTTAAATTCTGTATTACACTTTTGTCCAGTCTCTCGTACGGGCAATCGCGAAAGCCCGTCGGCATTTGCATGCTCTGCAGAAGATTTATATCTAATGTCATATTGGTATGCCGCCAAAAGCAATGCCCATCTTTGCAACCGAGCAGCTGCTAAAGCTGGCACTCCCGTTTTTGGTCCCAAAATCTTAACCAAAGGCTGATGGTCCGTAATGAGCAAAAATTTTCGGCCGTACAAATAGTCTCTAAACTTTTGCACACCAAAAATGATGCCCAAGGCTTCTTTTTCAATTTGGGAATAGTTCAATTCCAACTTGCTCAGAGTGCGAGAAGCATATGCAATGGGTTTTTCCGAACCATCAGACATTTGATGAGAAATCACTGCCCCTACTCCATATGCAGATGCATCGCACGCTAGCAATATGGGCAACTGAGGGTCAAAATGCGTCAGCACCTTTGAAGAAGACAAAAGCTTTTTAGCTTCTTCAAACGATGCTTGACATGCCTCTGACCACTGCCAAGACCGATCCTTGTGTAATAGTTGCGTCATCGGTTTAATTACAGTCGACAAGTTTTGCAAGAATTTTCCATAGTATGAGAGTAAAGCTAAAAAAGCTCTAAGCTCAGTCATGTTTTTGGGTGCGGGGGCGTTTTCAACAGCCTCAACCTTTTCCGGTACTGGGTGCACACCTTCCTGATCAATTCGGTGCCCCAAATAGGTCATCATTGCATGAGGTTGACAGAACACACATTTGTCCCTATTCACTCTAATCCCTCTTTCTTGTAACCTTCGAAACACCTGTCCAACATTTTCCCAATGTTCACTTTCGTTTTTACCAGTGATCAGAATGTCATCCAAATAACAGACTACATTTGACAGGTCTTGTAATGTCTGATCCATTATACGCTGAAAGATTGCAGGTGCGCTAGACACACCATAGGGCAACCGATTCATGTGATATAATCCTTTTTGAGTGTTAATAGTCAGATAAGGCTTAGATTCTGGGTCTAACTCTACCTGCTGGTAAGCCTGAGTTAAGTCTAGCTTGGTAAAGTGTTTACCGCCAGCCAACGATGCAAACAGATCTTAAGGTTTTGGCAAGGGATATTTGTCAACAGCTAACCACGGGTTGATCGTGACTTTGCATTCGCCACAAATGCGCACCTTTCCATTTGTTTTTGGTATACACACGATTGGTGCCGCCCATTTACTGTACTCAACAGGTGTAATTACACCCTGCTTCTCTAACAGTTGTAACTGTTTATCAACAGCTTCTCTCATGGCATATGGCACCGTTCTACTCTTGCAAAACTTTGGAACAGCATTTTCAGCGACTTGCAATTTGGCTCGTACACCTGAAATTACCCCTTTTTCTGAATTAAACACGTTGGAGTATTTCTCTGTAAGCTCACTTACTGGGTTGGCTACATAGTTCACTCTAGACCAGTCTAGATGTAATTGCAGAATCCAGTTTCTACCCATGAGGCTAGGCCCCTTACCCTTAGACACCAGTAAAACCAGGGTTTTTGTCTGTTCTCTGCATTTCACAGTAACCTGAAACTGACCCAACAGTGGAATTTGCTCTGAAGAGTATGTCCTCAAAGTTACTTCACATGGCTGAAGTTTACATCTTTTGAACCTCTTTCTGTACAATGTCTCTGAAATGATGGACATGGCTGCACCTGTATCAACCTCCATCTTTACCTTAACACCATTACATCTGATCATTACCATGTAGGGTTTTACATACCCACTGTTCCCCTTTAATGCAAACAGTCAATAGTCCTTAATAGTCTCTGACTGTTGCAGCTCAGCTTCCACAGTGGGCTGGTTCAGATCATCGCTTGCATCTGAGTCTGGTGGTCGAGATAGCTGATCGGCACTCCATTTTGTCTTTGAAGGACGGCACAGCACTCTCTTTGTTGTCCGCGGCGCGATCTCTCCCTCGCTGCCCCCTTTCGTCGAGATGTATTTTGTCTCGTGTTCCCAAGCTGGCTTATTTGCGGCTCGTGATTTAGTGAAGCTGCTTTTTTTCTCTGTTGTTTTTTTAGACGTGGCATTTCGGCAGGCACGTTCTAAATGTCCCTTTTTGTCGCAGGCTCTACATTGAAAATCCTTATACTTGCAGTTCGACACAGCATGTCCCTTTCCCAGACAACGGTAACAGGGGGTTAATTCGCTCTTATCGCGTCTGCCCTTCCCTGGCGTTCTCTCCTCCGCTCCCGGGGGGTCTCTCTCTGGCTTAGCGTAAATCACGCTGTCGGTTCTCATCAGTGCATGCTGAAAGGCTTTTAAACCTGAAACAGTACATTCAAAATTGTTCACAATGTCCAATACTTTAGACCAGGTCAACTGTTCACCGTAAGCTGCACTCAGAAGCCGGGCTCGTAAATCCTTACTGCATATTCCGTACACGAGCTGATCCCGTAACTGTTCCTCCAACGAAGCGCTGAACTCACAGGTGGAGGCTAATCCCTTTAAAGCGGCCACGTATTCGGCTAAGGATTCCCCATTCAGCTGCTTCCGTGCTCAGAAACTGTATCTTTCACTCAACGTTTTTCTTGGGCACATAGAAGTCTCTGAGCGCTTTCAAAATGTCGGTTAGCGGTGTCTCAGACGGTCTTTTCGGTGCCAGTAAATCTGTAAGCAATGAAAAGGTTTTTGCACCTACCACAGACAGAAAAACAGAGCGTTGCTTGCTTTCTTCAATTCCGTTGGCTTCCACAAATTGTGCAAAACGCTCCTCATAGTCTGTGAAGCTCTCGTTAACCTCTATGAAACACAGGCCCGAATCTGAGCTAAACACCGCCATCTTCTTGTATTATACCAGCTTCTAGTCCGACTCACTTTGAGCTACTTCCTCTCTCATCCCATCCTCGTCGCATCATCATCAGGGAATGAGGAAGAGACAATTTTAAGGACTCGCAGAAACATCGTAATATCAAGAAGACGATATTTATTAACAGACTGAACACTTCTTGTCTTCAATTAGCTCACGGCAAAGTAAACATTCCTCCAGGGGGGCGCTGTAGCGCTTCAGTTAACCCTTTTTAATACACTACAAGGTGGACACCTATATGAGAGACAATATTGCATACTAATCCTCTTCATTGGTGGAAAGCTAATCAAGTGCAGTTCTTGAGGCTGGTCATCCGAGTGGACATCAGTACCATCTGATTAGATGACAGCAGTGAAGCATTGGGATAGCACTGAACCTAGCACTGACACCTTGGTTACAGCTGACATTGCTGACGACCATATGTACATAAACACCACTGACCATCACAAACTCCTGTATAAAACACTCGCCGGACATGCAACCATACAGAATGAACTAAAACCTTTCAGAATATGCACTGATGGTTATACAAAAGGAACTATAATGCACAAGTAATTGCAGGTTATTTTATATAAGCTGTTTCTGAGAATAATCAATTTCCATGAATAATTTGCATTGTGAACTGTTAATTTGCATTGTAATCTTGGGTGTGCTTTGATCATAAAATTCCTGCCAAAATTCTGATAGGCAATCCATGAGCACTCCCCTGACAACATCGACAGTCCATTTGGGAGAAGCAACTTCACTCTGTGAATGAGCAAGGGTTTCATCCCAGAAACGTGCAGTGAGTTCAGAAAATATATGCCCACCATGAACAAAAGTGAATATTTTACTTAAACACATACCCATAAAGTTAATCCAGAAAAATTGCAAAATGTTTGTAATGGACAGTTGTATATGTCACAAAAGTGTCATGTTAATTATAAAGATTTATAGATATTACCACTAACTACATTCTTAAGTGTATTAGTTATACCTACTCTTAAAAATAGTCTAATTTTCATCTCATAGTCTCTATTCTTTGCTTGATACAGTCATGAATGATGTTTTGATGTTTTGATGTTTTTGAGGTCAACATGTGATCCTGTTGAAATTCGCAAGCTGTTATCTTTCATGGTTTCAATGCAGCATCATGCAAACCAACAATGTCTGGAATAAAGTTGATTTCTGATCTTCATGAAAATGATTGATTTCTGATTCATGTCACAGCATCCATAACAATAGCATTTTTGGAGTGAATAACATTGCAGTCCTGTAGATCATGTGGAGGGGATTTGCTGATGTGTTACTAGAGCCCATCACTTCTTTTAGACAAGAGGCACACAAACTGGCGACTTCAGAGAGCACAGGATCAAGGGATGCTGCTTGGCAATGTCTGACAGAGTACAGCAGCATAAGTAATGCGCTTGGAGTGGAATTGTAAGAATTAAGGTCATTAGAAACATCTTTAAAGGGGTCATTGGATGCTAAGTTGACTTTTTCATGTTGTTTGAACATTAATGTGTGTTGGCAGTGTATGTACAAATCTACCCTATAATGATAAAAATCCATGCAGTGGTTTTTAATAATACATTTTTAAGTAAAAATAATATCCCCTTTTTCAAATCGAGCCGTTCTCAGATGCCTGTCGGTGTGCCGTCACACTGACAGAGGCCGCTCCCACCATAGTTGATTGACATAAGCTCTTACCTTAGACCACCTGTCACAGTCCAGTAACTTTCCATGTTTTGATGCTGGAGCAGGGATGTAAGTTAGACAAGAATATCTCCGATTGAGCGATTGAGGTGTTGTGTTGCTGGATGTAATAATGAACATAGTGGTTGTCATTTACTCCCGACATCTGAGCTGCTGAAGATGCAGTGGATTACGTTTGTTTGTGAATGGAATGCGCCTCCCGATCTACATATATCTGTCTATGTTTGCGCGAATCATTCATGATCCAGCTTCACTTACAGCAGAAGTGAGTATAAGCGTTTTTTAATGAATCTTTGCAATCGCCTTTCCTTATAACGTGGTAGTTAGCAAGTTTAGCGCCTAAACGCGCTAAATGCAGCTAATGTAAACAAGAACGTCTTTCCACAGAGAGAAGAGAGGGGCGTGGCGAGCAGAGCTCATTTGCATTTAAAGGAACAATCCCTTAGAATGAGATTATTTTTGCAGAGCTCATTTTGACAAGGTAAAAAGGGTGTTGTTTTACAAAACCATTGAGAATTTTTAATCAAAGTATATTAGAGACTTTTTATTAAGACCCTAAAGAAGCATGTCAACTTGTGGAATGGGCATCCGATGACCCCTTTAAATAACTTGGGAAATGCAACCACTATTTTGAAAGTGGTTTTATTGATCTGCGTAATTATTTCGTACTGAATATTTGTCACCAACACTAGACATCTCATGCTGTTGCAGTGTTCAGTGAAGCATATCATAATATGATTTCCAGCTGGTATATAGATTGCTTGAGGGATGTCTTTTGAATCTATTTTGAATCTATTTTTTCTATCTACTAGGGAATCTATTTTGCAGACCTGAATGTTTGAAATATTTTACCTATTTTTTACATTGGTCAACAATTCAGACAGCTTGGTGTCTTGGCCTACACATCTGGCGCAAATGCGATGGAAAGGACGATGTTCAGGATGTGCGCATTGCAGTTTAGTCTGGTGGTGTATTCACACAATGCAGCAACTATGGTGGCTCTGCAGTCAGTGACAATCTATCTGGTCTTGTGGCAAAAACATACCTGGGGGCACTTTTTTATGAGATGTGAAATGCCAATACCAATGATTACATATCACTGTAGTTTCACTACAGTTTGGTCTTTTATGCATTGAGCCATATTAAGCGGTTTTCAAGTTAAAGGGTTGGATCACCCAGAAATAAAAATTGTGTCATTAATTACTCACCATCATGTCGTTCCAAACCTGTGAGACCTTCATTCATCAAAGAAACACAAAAAGTATTCTCATAGCTTCAGAAAATTACAGTTGAACCACTGATGTCACATAGACTATTCAACTATAATTGCATATGTTTTTGGTACCTTTCTAGTCCTTGAATGTGGAAAGACCCTATGTCTATGGAGGGTCAGAAAGATGAACGAAAGGTCTTACCTTCACGGTCGCAAAAAAAAAAAAAAAAAGGAGTTACGGGTTGCGTTTTTTGGGCTACTTTCATAACGTACCACAGCCGCCAAATGTTTCTTTGTTGCCAAATAAAAAATGAAAACTGAATCGTTTCTTAACTTTTCCCCCGCCAAACATTACATTTTCCAGGTTTCTGTGTTTTCACTGTTATACACGTGGGGCTATTATGCACCTCTTGAATCTGAGTCTAGAATGTGTCGATTAAAAACACAGACGAAAAAGATGTAGAAATGAGCAATCTCACATACTGCATATGTCTATGAAAGATAATGCTATCATCAACACTAAACTACATAAAAATTAAAACTGCATAATGTTACTGAGTGAAATGTTGATCCAGGAAGTGGTAAAGACTGTGCAAGCTTTGGGAGTGCTGATGGAAGCCATCTACTGCATCTTTGCTTTGATAATAGTACTGAATATGATACAGATTTAATATTTGATAAAAATGTGATTTTCTCTTTTTTGCTTTATTAAACCTATCTATATTCAAGTGTTGATAAAAAACAATGCTTCAGGCTAGAATAAAGCAGATTTTTTTGTTTGTTTAAAAGTAGAAGGGTATGTTCTTTATTTTGGTGGACTGCTTGTTCAGACATGCAACAATATATTCTGTGGACCATGAAAGTTTAGTAAAAATCATGAAAAATGGAGTAAAAGACTTTTTTTCAAAAATGCTGGTGGGAAAAAGTTCACTGGCAATCATCCTGTTGCACATGAGTGAGGAAAAGCGTTAGTGGAAGGGCGGACCTTTTTGAAGGCACGTCACTAAACAAGCATTACATGAGTTGCCCACATCTGTGAAAGATATCTAGAAGTGTTGGTTGGTTGTACTAACTGTAAGTAACTTTGCAACTACATGTCAACTAATTCTCATTAATTTGCAAAGTAGACTGAGTAGTAGGTTAGGTTTAGGGTTAGTAGAATAAGTCGACATATACTTGCAAAGTTTCTTATAGTTTGTATGTTGAATGTTGTGGACCCATCAAAATAAAGTGTTAGAAGATGACTGCTAGCTAACATTTAGTTGCAAAGTTACTTACTGTGATGTAGCAGACTTCAAATGGTAACCTCCGGACAGCACGGACACCACAGAAACACGATCACACCATAAATGGGATGATGGCAGAGTTGCCAGGTTTTCACAACAAAACCCACCCACTTGCTAACTAGCCCAAAAGTAGCTCAATCACATTTTGAGGGGGTCCCCCATTAAAAATCGTGTTCCAGGGGGTAAAATATACATTTTTGGGCAGGATTCCTTCATAAAATTAGCATTTCAGGGGCTAAATATTACATTATTAGGGTTGCTTCAACCCGTGGACATGAAAAACAACCAGTGGCAATAGTGTTAAAGTAGCTTGGCAACACTGGATAGCCTACTTTCTTATCCCTCTGCTTCCCCGTTCGCATACAATATGCGGCTAAGCACATAAGCTTAAAGGAGAAGCGAAACCTTTTTCTTAATATATGCAAATGAAAGTACTGAATTGCCTCACATAACACACATAACAGTGTAAATGAATACGTAACATACTTGTAAATGTTAGCTTTACAATGTGCTGCAAACTCATAGTGATGCATATATAACGTACTATAACTCTAAATTGCATTAATTTGCACGTAAACAGTTGAGTTTTGTAAGTTGGACTACACAATGAAGAATATGTATTTCTCTGAACAATTATAAAATGGGTGTGTTCAAGTTTGCATCATCTTTAAGGTTTGAAAATACAGTGTAGCATCTGGACCAATCAGACATACATTAATTGTTACATTTAACAAATAGTCTTTAAACCCAACAAGCCAGCTATATGCTGGAGCTCTGGAGACAACCCCCCAAAAGGGCTCAGTTGCCAGGACGACCATCTGATAAGAGGTTTTATTGCCCAGAGGAATGCACATTTGCCCATGCTACATTTGCCCATAGGAAAGACACAATGCCTATAGAAATAGACTCTTTCCTATTCATTCACAGACAAACCTTTCTTTGACCTTCCTATCACACATAGCCCAGGTCATTGTGTACAGTATTACTACATTGTATTTTAATTTTGTCTGTTGTATTTGTATTTGTCTTTCTGCTGTTTTATGCATGCGTTATGATAAATGACTGGCCGTATAACCCACCTATGCCATGTTTGGTCTCTTTAAATTTGTATTTTGATCATCTAAATGATGGTGTATATTATATGTCGATACTTTTGCAACATATCAGTGTTTTAAAAATCCTTAGTAGTTTTGCATCAAAACCCAATCGAATTACATATGCAAAATACCATGCTCACAGACACAGAGTCATAAACTTTCCCTCCAAAGGTGAAAGTTACCATTGGTTCGTGGAGGCGCAGCCTCCAGAGAGCTTAAAGGCATCAAACAATTGATTGCCTCTCTCTCTCTCAGTTCCCTTTGCTCTCTTCTGCAAAACACTCCAATTGCAGCCCGTGGGGAGGAACCCACGGGGAGCCTGAGCCGGCACTGGGCGTGCCCAGCGGGTCCAACAGGCCCCAACATACATGAGGAGGATGAGCTAAAACTCTTCAGGACTTCCCTAAGCACGCACCAGGCCTTGCGGCCTTGTCTTTCCATTCCCCAAAGATCACAGGACTTCAGCTGGGTCCCTCTCAGCTCTTGGTTCTTCAGACCTGGAAGAACGTGATCACGATTCCAAAACCACCACTGCTTCAACCATCAAGACTTTCACCCGAGACTGCATTCGAACACTTGTTCAACGACCAAGGCAATGCAAGTATCGTACATTTAACTAAACAGAACAGAGGTTTAGTTTAACTCAGGTGGTTAACTGACTCTTTTCATAGCTTCATTTCCTTGTCTCTCTCTAACTGCTTCTCACTGACCATTCCCCCATGTATGAGTGATTTTATGTTGTTTGTTTAGATTAGATATGTGTTTGTCCTTCGTTAACAAACTATTGTGCACAAATTACATGAGTTCTGATTCTGATTCTGCATTGCAAAATTAATGTCCCTTTACGATTCCGATTCAAGCTACATGCTCTAATGCACTAGTACTTTAAGAAAGTTATTTTCTATGGCCAAGGAAATATCATTTCTTTGAGTTGATATAAAAATTACACTGAATGTTTGCTGGGCGAACAGATTAGTTGATAGAAAATTAATTCTGCTACAGTTACTACTGGCAGCTGATATAAATAATTGTAATTAATAGTAATTAATTGTAATTATTTATATACATTTTGCCCTTTGAGCTAAAATCACAGTAAAAAAAAAAAAAAAAAAAATCAGTATAAAATTGGCCGTTTTCCTATATTATATGTACATATATGTACACATATATGTGCATATATGTACATATAATATAGGAAAACGGCCAATTTTATATATGTCACATATATTAAAAACCTATATCAAAACCTATATTAAAACATACATGTTTATATAGGTTATTTCCGTGTGGGACATTTCCTTCTTTTCCACCATTTTCATACAAGAAAGAATTGACCTTGTAAATGTTTCAGGAAAATGTGTAGACATCATACACTGTAAAAAAAAAAAAATCCTGTAAAAAAAAAAAAAAACGGTAAAAAGCCTGGCAGCAGGGATTCCAGAGATATTCCGTTAAATTACAGAAAATCACCATTTCTCAAAATTACAAGCAAAAACTGTAAAAATACAGAATAAACTTTATGGTCAAAACTCATTAAATTACAGTATATTATCGTTGATAATATACAAAAGTTATGTTAAATTAGATAGAAAAACAATCAACTTTCAGGTTAATTGCCATAAATTTGAGGTTTTAATTAGTTATTTTATAGAACTGATCTGTCCATCTACAGTAATTTACTTTTAAACTACAGTTTTTCCATGTACAATAACTAATTTATAAAAACGCAGGAAACATATTTTTTAAAGGATTAATCCTTCTTTTTACAGAAAAATTAAAAGGTATTTAGAAATTATTTTTTGTCTACCTTGAATCATTTTGTTAAAATACATGTATTATTAACTACAATAATCAAGAAATGTTGCATAAAAAGGTAGTAAATTCGTAATACAAAGACAATGTCTGTAGATATACATTTTAATCATTCATTTTCCAGAAATATTACAGTTTAAAATGTTTGGACAGTAAAGAAATAAGCAAAGTACTTAGAAATACATAAAAACAACAGTAACATTTTCAGCCAATTTCTGTAAAATTAACAACATATTCTACAGTCACAGTATTAGTCACAGGAAACACGTTTAGTACATAATTTAGAACATGCAAAAATACCTACATACAAGAGACAACTGCTGTATATCTGTATATATTTAAAGTTACATTTTATCCAAAGCAACATACAAATTCCCAGTCCCAGACATAGCTGTTTTTTTTTAATAAACAGAAAGTGTTAGTATTAAAGGGATAGTTTCTGTGTATATGACTTTCTTCTTTCAGACAAACACAATCAGAGTTATATCAATAAACATCCTGGCTCTTCCAGGCTTTATAATGACAGTAAATGGCTGCCATGAGTTTGAAGCTCAAAAGTGCATCCATCCTTCATAAACGTACTCTACATAGTTCCAGGGGGTTAATAAAGCCCTTCTGAAGCAAACCATATTTTACACTTTTTAAAGTAAAAAAAAAATAAATAAATAAAAAACTTGCTTCCAGCAAAATGCAAGTTATGTTTAAGTTGACTCTGTATGGCTGTTTGACCTGAACATTAGTTATTTTATTTTATAAGGCGTAAAATATGCTTTGCTTCAGAATCCACCGGAGCCATGTTGAGTATGTTTATGATGGATGGATACACTTTGAGCTTCAAACTCATAGCAGACATTCACTGCCAATTTAAAGCCTAAAAGAGCCAGGATTTTTATTGATATAACTCCGATTGTGTTTGTCTGAAAGAAGAAAGTCATGTACACATACAATGGATTGAGGGTGAGTAAATCATAGGCTTGTTTCGATTTTTGGGTGAACTACCCCTTTAATTAATCAAGCGTTCATAAAAAACAAAAAAATAATAATTTTTTAGCCATTTCTTGAAAATGGGCAGAGTTAGGCAGTTTATTACAACAGCGGCAAACAGTCAAAGTAAAGGTCTGTGAAAGTGAATTTGTACCTCTTTGTGATGTGATGTGAATGGAGAGAAAATAAGAGCTTGGACAAGCAGTTCTGTTGCATGCCCCATAAGGGCAAATCTGCAGGATCGGGCCACTGCAATGTGGTCAGTGAAGTTCATATGTGTCCACTGTAACACCAAGGTTGGGATGGCTGAAAACAGGAGCAGTTCTGTCTTGGCAAGGTTGAGTTGATGGTCATTCAACATCCAGCAAGGCATTTCTGTTCAGGAGGCAGAGATGCGAGCTGTAACCGTCAGAAAATCCAGCTGGAATGAAAGGGAGAGATGTGTGCCACTACAATAGCAGTAATATGAAAAGCCATGTTTCTGAATGACAGACCCAATTATTTTAAACTCTAGGCCCAAATGACATGTTTTAATGGTCCTAGTTAATCCAAAAATTAATGTAAACATGATGTGCAAAAATGTTCAATATCAATAATGATACTTTGATTTCAATACTGGTTCCTGAATTTTAAAGCCCTTGATGCCTCACCACAGCTGGTGACCAGCACTTGATTTGGGCACATAAAGCATTCTGACATTTAATACTTCAAAACAACGAGACATTTTTTGATACTCAATAGTTTTAAAGCAATTTAGTAAGTGCCTAAAAAGTATCAAAAAACGATACCCAGCCCTACCCAAAGTTGAAAATTATGTTGTTTTACTCACCCCCATGCATTCCAAGATGTCTTCTGCAAATCACTTTTGGAGTCCAAGATCTGTTGAGGCACAAAATGCATCTAAGTGGGTATACCAACATTCTGATTATTCAAAAATGTAATGTAGAAAGCATAAAGGTAACCCATATGGATCCAGATAATGAAACAAAGCACTAGGGTTTAACTATAAACTTTTGCTTCTGCATAAAATGACAATGATTGTCAAACAATAAAATTCACAGACACCTTTTCATATAGCCGTTTTACACTGATTTTAATTACACTGATGGTTAATTTATTCACCCCTTACCACATAGAAACTGAAACAACGTTCCACACCTGAATTGCCATGCTTATCTGCTATAGATCTGCAGTCTTTCCACACGACCTGAAACAAAAAATAACAATAATAATTTAATACTTTGTATTTCATTCAGACATTACAGCCTATACTCCAATGATGTGGAAGCTGAACAGGAAAAGTTAACAGTGATGTTTTGGTCCACCATGTGACTTTAGATCAATTTATAGAAAGTAAACTTATATTACTTACTTTGACTTAGCTGCATCATATTACTGCCTACAGTAGCAGTGTAACTGTCCAGGATGATGCAGTTTTCATAATCAACGATCCCATATGTAATGACAGTTTACTCAGCCTCAGGCCTCAAGATGTGCGTTTCATTCCTAATCAGAACACAAAGATTATAACAATTATTATTACTTATAAGACAAAGATATGCACTTACACGTGCATAATATAGATGTACACGAACAAATGCGCCCAATGCAACGCTTTTTAATTGCAAGTTAGATTGAGCGTTTTCCCATAGAAAACCATTGCAAAACACTCAACACATTAGTGACAATGGAGGACCAAATTCTGAGTACTTTAAAAATATATGTATGTACAGGAGAATATGAAAGGGGGAAAGCGCGCCTACCTTGCGATTTAACGTTATCATGCTGCGTTCATATTCATAATCAATAAAGTGCACAGCCTACTGAATTCGCTCTAAAATAGTTTTTGATATCACTTAACGTTAGCGTTAGCCACGTTCAGCGTTTCAAAATGTCCCGCATTTTAAGAGTTTGAAAAACTGCCGGGTACTCCCGGATAAGCAAAGCCTTTAACGCTACATACACTCGAACGGATTTTGATACGAATAACTACGAAAAACTTGTTTAGAAATGCTAATGTTCGCTTCAAAACTAAATAACACAAATGCGCAGCTACACTATAAAAATATCGTTTACTGTTGTATGAAAGACTCACCTCAGTGGTTGTGATGATGTCTGCTGTAGTATTGTCCGAATTTGTTGTAGTTGGTGAAACAGGTTCACTGAAGAAAGAGCGCGTTATTTTCTCACACATTACCGAATGGATGACCTGAAATAAATTCAAATCATTCCCGCGCCCCGTTCCAACTCAGCCAACCGACGTGGGCGGAGCTAAACTGGCGCAAATTTGAATCTGCGTTCATGAGCGGATTGTGCGCGGGCGCGCGCACGTACACACACTTTTTAAACCTACTGTTTACTAACAGTAAATGTAGGCTACTGTATGTACAAATACTATTATTTGACCTTAAAACCTCACATTATCCTTCACATAATTAACGACCTTCAATGGTAATAAAAAATACTTTGAGTAAATGATATGTGGTTAAATTTTTTCTTATTTTTATGGAAATAATCTGTAATTATTACATGACATTTTATGTTAAATTATACATTACTCTGTAAAAATACAGAAAATTACCTTTTAAAAAACAGAAAATGTATGTAATATCAAAATACAAATTTAATGGTGGAAATTTAAAATACAGAAAATATCTGTAAAACAACAGGTATTTCATCGTATAATGAAAAAAGGTAAAATACTGTAAAAAAAAATACAGAAATTTACACGTAAATTACGTTTATTTTTAACAGTGTAGCTTTCCATCTTCTCTCACTTATTTGCCATAGTTAAATTCCATAACATGCCAATTACATGTGATACCAATTTCACGTGTTCGCACATAAGTTTTTTTTTTTTAGTTAGTTCTTAGTTATTGCCTTGATAATAGAAAATATGAGCTAGGCATCATGTATGACAGTTGCCAAAGTGAGATATGAGCTAAAATGACCAGATCCTGCCATGAGCTATATAGGAGACATATCTTGTATGTACATATAGGGCTTTTTTGTGGATATAAAGAAGCAATACAGGAGACCTATATGGCCTGTATATGCACATATATGCACCTCAATTTTGCCTATATGTGGCATATATACGCATATATGCAGCATATATATTATCATATATGTGCATATATACTGCATATAGGTTTCATATATGCGCATATATCCTCATATAGGTTCTTTCCATGTGGGACTAACATCTAGTGGATGTTTTATAATCTGTACCTTTATACCTGTTTACACACGTCACTCAAACACAGAACCAGGAAACAGTGAAAGAGAAACTGAGGTGTAGTTGAGCTGTTTTTGTGTCTCCCTCTGTATTCATAAAGTAAAATGGCAGAAGCCAGAATTTCAGTGGATCAGAATGAGTTAATGTGTCCAATTTGTCTGGATCTTCTGAGGGATCCAGTGACCACTTCCTGTGGACACAGTTATTGTATGAACTGTATTACAGACTTCTGGAATGAAGAGGATCAGAAGAGAGTCTACAGCTGCCCTCAGTGCAGGCAGACCTTCACTCCAAGACCTACTTTAGCTAAAAACACCATGCTAGCTGAAGTGGTGGACAAACTGAAGAAGACTAAACTGCCAGCTGACTGTTACGCTGGAGCTGGAGACGTGCAGTGTGACACCTGCACTGGAAGAAAATACAAAGCCGTTAAGTCCTGTTTGGTGTGTCTGAATTCTTACTGTCAAAATCACCTTGAACAACATGAAAGTTTCTTCAAGGGAAAGAGACACAGTTTGACTGAGGCCACTGGACGACTGCAAGAGATGATCTGCCAAAAACATGACAAGCTCCTTGAGGTTTTCTGTAGCACTGACAAGAAATTTATTTGTCTGCTATGTATGATGGGTGAAAATAAAAATCATGACACTGTATCAGCTGCAGAACAGAGAACAGAAAAACAGGTATGCACTTAACGCAGTAGTTCACCCAATATTTTTTTATATATATATATATATATAATTTTAAATAATTTTCAAAACTTTCAGGCTCAAAAGGTAGTGAAAAGTAATCCACACAACTCAGGGGTTTAATCCAAGTGAAATTTAAGTCATTATTCACACTCAAAACAAACAAAATCTTTAATTATTTCATGCAGTAGCAGCTCCTGACTGTAAATTTAGGTGGGGCAGATTACAGGTCATAGCACTTGTTTATGATAAACCATTTTTTTTATATTTTAATCAATGAATACATGCAGACAGACCTTTGGCCAAGGCTTAGTGTCCTTGCGTAATTCAGCCTGGGGCTGGTACTGTAATGTTGATTGGCAGGCTCTAAGTTTACACGCATAAAATTGTATCTTAGAATTGCCCTAATGTAGTATTTATTGCCTCTGAATGTTGATTTAGAATGTTCAAAGTTGTGGAATTTGGGTGAGGAAAAGAAAGTCATGTCTATTTTCAGAACAAACATGAAAGTAACACTATATAAATGCAATTTTTTACAGTTTGGTTTCGCAGTATAGTTCTGTTCCAGAAAAAAGCCTTAAACAATGAGCAAATTCCAAATACCCTGATAGGTTGAAAACCAGACCTTCTGATATAGCATAGAATGGAGCACCATGCTCTTCACAGAAGAAGAGTAGCAGCGATACACTAGATGGCTTTAAGCAACAAACATGTTGCTTGCTTAATCACAGCTTGTTGTGATAGTCAGACAAGCTAAACAATAGGCTTTCCAATAACCGGGTGAGCCATAAGCAGCAAGCATATTTCAATCAGATGGCCTTAAACAACAACAACTTAAAATTGAGCTTCATGCTGTTGCAAGTTTAAACGGGTATCAGCATGTTGCAGTAACAACCAGTTACCTAAAGCAACAGGTGGGTCTAGCAACAAATATGTTACTGAACACTAGACAAGCCTTAAACTACGAGCAAAATCCCAATACCCTGATAGCTTTAAAGCAAGCCTTTCTGCAATAGCATAGACTGGGGCAGCATGCCCTTTACAGAAGAAAAGTAGCAGCAAAAGGGTGCTCTTCTTTAATAAGCAGCTGAGAAAAGCACCATGTCCCTTTAATGCAGTACAGCATATGGTCAGTACCCGAAGTTTAGGGAACAAGCATGTTGCCCTTATCCAGATAAACGTTAACATTAACAACCATTAGTAGTGGAATCCTGGGTATCAAGCATGTTACCGATACACTTAGGTAGCTTTAGGCAACAGCATGTTGCTGTCTTAAACACAGTGGGTTGGAAATTATAGTCAGATAAGTTTAATGAAACAAAATTCCCATAAATGGCCTTAAACACAGCTTTGAAAACAAGCCTCAGCTGTCGTAAGTTTAACAGGGTACCAGCGTGTCAAAATACTACCAATAAGCCTAAAGCATTTTTTTCTATCCTCATTAAATGTGTCATCTTTTATGTGTAAAGATTTTTTTAATAAAAGCAGTAAGTTGAATTGAACAGTGAACTGTTTAAGAGGCTCAGTAGTGACATGAATATATTAAATGCATTTATATTCAAAATGTTATGAGATCAATGTTTTAAATATAAAGTTTTAAATATAGAAGCATTAAATGATTTTAATTACTGAAATAATTATTTATAATTAAAATAAAAGGGCCAGTAGGTAGTGGCAAGTCACTGTCCTTGTCACTGATTCATTCATTAAATTTATTTATTCAAACAGCTGATTCATTGAGGAACGAATCAATTATGATGTTCAAAATTTTGACATAATCACAGTAATCCTAGATAATTTACCTGAAGCAGTCTGCTTTCATGAGCTGTTGTAAGGAGCAGGACACGCACCGAAAGAGAAGCATTTTCATTGCAGGTATTCCCTTGCCTGCAGGTATAATGGAAAATCACAAAGTCTAACAATGCGCTGTTAGCCATAGACAAAAAGATCCTTCTACATTTTAATACATTTACTACATTTCAGGTTTCCACATTATATTTAGATGTCTTTAAGTTGTCTTTAAGATGTTTATGATTTAGAATGTATGTAAAACTGACATCTTACAGATATCTGCCAGACGTTTTTACACAGCAGATGCTTTCCAGATCAAGAGATCTTTAACAGACATCTTGCAGATGTTGTGAATTTTTTTCTTAGAGACCAGGAGACATTTTGGATATCTTGAAGCCGAAGTTTCTCTTTATTCAGATACTCGCTGTGTAGCGCTGCAGTCATCAAAAGTCATCTGACAAAATCTTAGCACAGCAGAGCATATAGGTTCTGAGGAGGAGGAGTACATAGAGGTGGAATCAATCTAAACAAAGCATGCAAATGTGGTACAGGAAAACAGCTCAGTAAAAGGTTTTTCCCAGCCTTGATCTATTTAGCATACAAGTGTCATTCAGATGCATAGGTGCTTAAACAAAGGGCACATCTGTACCTTGAGCTTAGACTTCACACTTAACTTGGGAAAACCTGCCAGATGTTCAGGAACTGCATAAAGACAAAAGGTTACTGTCTCAGGGCCTGGGCTGCCTGCTCTTAGACTGTCACAATATACATAACTTTTTCAGATCATGCTGTTATATTTGAACCTAGCATAGGATCAGCATATTTTAAACAGATTCTTAAATTTGTAATCCCACACAGACATACATGTGCTCTCTGGGTTGTCTTTAGGTTGTGGTTAATTGATTTTAAATACTGCCATTGTTTTGTCTTCTTGTTCTTTTCCTTACTTTCCTTAATTCTGGATGTATGTGCTTTGCTTAGTTTAAAAACCATTTATAATTATTTCTACATATTTCCCCTTTGAGCTAATTTGGGGGGTTGTCCAGAGACATCCCGGTACCCGGTCCAGTTGTTGGGTGAGGGATCTGTTGGATTATTTGTTTATTGTAACATTGAATAATGTGTCTGATTGCCTAGGCGTTACAACCATTTAAACTGAACATTGCAACCTTTATGTTTTTTGACTACATTTAATTTAATGATGAATGGCTGAAATGTCAAGTAAGCAATGATAGTACTGTATTTTGATGTGTGCACGTAAGGTGCTGTAACGCCACGCCAGCAGAGGGAGCCCTCACCCACTGACTGACTGTTGCTGCTCCCTCTGCTGCTTCGCTGGTAGCTTCCTGTTTGGCAGCCATTAAAGGCAGGCCATGCCAAACAGACACTCGTGAAGTATTGTTTTGCTCATGCGGACTCTACCAAGCGTTTTCCTGTTTTCATTGCCCTGTTTTTTGATTATCGCGGTTTGGTTTCATGGTCATAGTTTTGTCTTTGTTTTCTGCCATAGTTTTGCCTAGTTCATTGCCATAGTTTTGTCTAGTTTCATAGCCTTGTTTATTTGTCACTTTGGACTGCTCACTCCGGTTTTTCGACATTCTGCCTGTTTTATTGGATTTACACTCTCGCCTTGCCCCGGATATTACTGTTTGTTTGGTTATCGACCCTGCCTGTCTTGACTACGATCTGTTAATAAAAGCTCACAACTGGATCTTACACGCTTCCCAGAGTCCTCATTACAGAATACTTCACCTACCAAAGATCCAGCGGCTTTCAAATCACAGATCAACCATGGATTCTGCGTCACACCTTGTTAAACTCCGTCAAGGTAACCGGCCCATCGAACAGTATGTTATGGACTTTTGTGAGCTTTGTCATTTGGTGGACTTTCACGACAGTTTTCTTAAGGACATTTTCTTCTTTGGGTTGAACAAGGACATTTCAGTAAATTTGCCACGTCATCACCGCCATTGGTCACTAGAAAAATATATCGATTATGCTCTGCTTTTAAGTGGATCATCTTTTACTGTTGGGATTGCAGATGAGGGACCCTGCAATCCCACAGTAACCCCCATATCACAGCCTGTTCACGTCACGTCCACCAAGCCACAGCTCTCTCATGCCAAGCTTGCCAAGCCAAGACCTGCTCAAGTCATGTCTGGGATTATTCAAGTTGCATCAGAAACCTCTCATGCCAAGCCTGCCAAGCCAAAGCCCCCTCAAGTCATGTCTGCCAAGCCACAGCCTGCTAACGTCACGTCTGCCAAGCCACAGCCTGCTCACGTCACGTCTGCCAAACCACGGCCTGTTCACGTCACGTCTGCCGCTCCAGGGCCTGCTCACGCCATGCCTGCCGCTCCAGGGCCTGCTCACGCCGTGCCTGCCGCTCCAGGGCCTGCTCACGCCGTGCCTGTCGCTCCAGAGTCTGCACCTGTCATGGCCGCCCGTCCAGAGTCTGCACTTGTCATGGCCGCCATCCCAGAGCCTGTTCACAAGATGGCTGCCATCCCCAGGCCTGCTCACAAGATGGCTGCTATCTCCAAGCCAGTCCACAAGATGGCCGCCATCCCAGAACCAGTGCACAAGATGGTCGCTGTCTCCAAGCCACGCTTCATGATGGCCCACGTGCTGGACTCACCCCTAATGGCGGTATGGGCAGCTAAAATGGCTCTCCCTCACGTCACGGCAGCTACCCCTGATTCAAGTCAAGTTGCAGAGCCAAGTCAAGTTGCAGCTGTTTCCTGAGTCAAGTCGATTTACAGCTGCATTTCCCGAGTCAAGTCAAGTTTCCAAGTCAAGCTACAGTCGTCGTTCCTGTGTCAAGTCAAGCTACAGCTGCTGCTCCAGAGTCAAACCAAGCTACAGCTGTAGCTTCCAAGTCCAGTCGAGTTCCAGGGTCAGGTCAAGCCTCCAAATCCGGTCAAGCTTCAGAGTTAAATCAAGCAACAGAGTTAAGTCAAGCTAAAGCTCCTGTTCTCCATGAGTCAAGCAAGGACACAGCTGTTCCCCATGAATCAAGCCAAGTCACAGCTGTTTTCCACGAGTCAAGCCAAGACACAGCTGTTGTTCCCCACGAGTCAAGCCAAGTCACAGCTGTGCCCCACGAGTCAAGCCAAGTCACAGCTGTGCCCCACGAGTCAAGCCAAGTCACAGCTGTTCCCCACGAGTCAAGTCACGTTACAGCTGTTGTTCCTGAATCAAGTCACGTTACAGCTGTTGTTCCTGAGTCAAGCCATGTTGTTCCTGAGTCAAGCCATGTTGTTCCTGAGTCAAGTCACGTTACAGCTGTTGTTCCTGAGCCAGGCCAAGTTACAGCAGATCTTCATGAGCCAAGTCAAGTTGCTGCTGTTGTCCATGAGCCAAGCCAAGCCATAGTTGATCTTCATGAGCCAAGCCAAGTTACAGCAGATCTTCATGAGCCAAGTCAAGCCACTGCTGACCTTCATGAGCCAGGTCAAGCCACAGCTGACCTTCATGAGTCAAGTCAGGCCACGGCAGGCCTTCCTGAGCCAAGTCAAGTCACGGCAGACCTCCATGAATCAAGTCAAGGAACTGTTGTCCTACCAGAACCTCACCAGGTCCCCTCTGACCTTCTCAAGCCACCTCACGTATCAGGTGACCCCGCAGAGCCCACGCTCCCAAGCCATGCAGAGCCCACGCTCCCAAGCCATGCAGAGCCCATGCTCCCAAGCCATGCAGAGCCCATGCTCCCAAGCCACGCAGAGCCCACACTCCCACGCCACAAGTCCATAGCGTCCACACCCTCAAAGTCAACAGACATCCCACTATCTACTGCGCTGCCTGTAATGGCCATAGCCATTTTCAGTGTGTGGGCTGCACACTGTGCTCCAAAGGCCTCGTCTGTCCACAAGTCTGGTCCAGAGGCCTCGTCTGTCCACGAGTCTGCTTCAGAGACCTTATCAGTCCACAAGTCTGCTTCTGAGGCCTCGGTTGTCCACGAGTTCGCGCCCATACCTCCTGAGGTGTCAGCTCAAGCTGTGGATCCTCCTAAGGAGGTGGCGCCCATTTATGAACTCCCTGTCACACCTGCCCAAGCATCTGCGCCCATGCCCCCAGAGGTGTCAGCGCAAGCTGTTGATCCTCCTATGGGGGCGGCGTCCTCCTATGAACTCTCTCTCTGTCCTGTCACGACCAAGGAGACCTATTACAAACCCTCTGCCTGTCATGTCATGGTCAAGAAGGCCAATCGTGAACTCTCCACCTGTCATGTCACAGCCAAGGTGGTCGTCCGTGATCACACCACCCTGCTATGGATGTCACTAATTCCACTATGGATATCTCTGCTCCTGTCTGCCCCGCCATGGCTGCCTGCTCTGCCTGCCCCGCCATGGCTGCCTGCTCTGCCTGTCCCGCCATGGCTGCCTGTCCCGCCATGGCTGCCTGCCCCGCCATGGCTGCCTGCTCTGCCTGCCCCGGCATGGCTACCGGCTCTCCCTGCTCCAGTATTTCACGGTCTGCCATTGCTCCACGGCCCAGGCCCTCCAGTATTTCATGGTCTGCCATTGCTCCACGGCCTAGGCCTTCCAGTGTTTCACAGTCTGCTACTGCTCCACGGCCCAGGCCCTCCAGTGTTCCACTGTCTGCCATTGCTCCACGGCCCAGGTCCTCCAAGGATCCACTGTCTGCTATTGCTCCACGGCCCAGGACCTCCAGTGTTCCACTGTCTGCCACAGCTCCACGGCCCTGGTCCTCCAAGGTTCTACTGTCTGCCACTGCTCCATGGTCCAGGTCCTCCAGTGCTTCACTGTCTGTCCCTGCTCCACGATCCAGGCCCACTTCCTCTACATGGACCTGGCCCTCCGTCCCACCCCCTGTTTTGCCTCTGTTCCCCCACCCTCCTGGACTGTTGTTGTTTTGAGCGCCAGAAGTCGCTCCTGGGGGGGGGGATTCTGTAACGCCACGCCAGCAGAGGGAGCCCTCACCCACTGACTGACTGTTGCTGCTCCCTCTGCTGCTTCGCTGGTAGCTTCCTGTTTGGCAGCCATTAAAGGCAGGCCATGCCAGACAGACACTCACGAAGTATTGTTTTGCTCATGCGGACTCTACCAAGTGTTTTCCTGTTTTCATTGCCCTGTTTTTTGATTATCACGGTTTGGTTTCATGGTCATAGTTTTGTCTTTGTTTTCTGCCATAGTTTTGCCTAGTTCATTGCCATAGTTTTGTCTAGTTTCATAGCCTTGTTTATTTGTCACTTTGGACTGCTCACTCCGGTTTTTCGACATTCTGCCTGTTTTATTGGATTTACGCTCTCGCCTTGCCCCGGATATTACTGTTCGTTTGGTTATCGACCCTGCCTGTCTTGACTACAATCTGTTAATAAAAGCTCGCAACTGGATCTTACACGCTTCCCAGAGTCCTCATTACAGGTGCCTGCACAATCAATTAGATTTTTATTTTGTTAATTTGTTAATTATTTTTAAGAAATATTTTTTGTGTATTTTATTCATTTTATATATTTAATTTCTGACTAAGAAGCTTAGATTGTCAGTCAGGAAAATAATTTAAATAAACAAAATGCTGTCATTATATTATTCAGTATATTATACTATTCTGCCCTGCTGAGAAAGACATTATCAGCCACAATCCAGACCTAGAGCCCAGCCAGCTACATCAGCTACGTAAAGACGCCTGAGCCTGGCGTAATCTGTCCTACAAAGGCAAAAGACATTAACTTGCTAGAGTCTGAAACTGAAAAAAATGACTTTAAAGTTTTTTTTTTTATTCATCCAGCCAAATTAATTATAGGTAGGACACTGGAAATTTGGCAATTTGATATTTTAGTAATGATGTAAATAATGTAGATAATTTAGTAATTATCTACATTAAAACATTGTGAGCTCAAACTTGATTTTTACTCCTATTTTGAAGTTGAAATTGCCTTTTGCCTTGGTGTGACTTCTGTCACGTGAATGGACTTATTTTGTTGTGTTTCTCTCCCCATGTGCTCCGTGACCCAGTTTCTCCCCTGTCTAATTAGTTCTATCTGTTTCACCTGTTGTATTAATTATTGTGATTACCCTGTTTAAAAGCCAAAGTCATCTCAGATGACGTTCATCTCCATGGATTTTTTTTTTTTTTTTTTTTTTACAAGAAAAGGTAGGATATGGATTTAATTGTGAACTGTACATGCTACACTGTCCTGACTACACTGGCAGATCAGATGTAGGAAAGTTACACCGTAATTAAAACGCAGCAGACTTTAATAGACATTAAAACATAGGTAGAATACCGTGTAACTCCAAGCCGACACAATAACTTTATACTGACACACGGCTAAACAAAGGCAGAATGCCATAACTCAATCTGAGTGTTCCAAATAAAGTGAAAGAGCGGTAACTGGTGTCATATGTGTTCTGCCTTGGTTTCTCCAGAGCTTTTCGAAGTAACAACAGTTAAGACAACTCATTATTTTTCTCATAAAAACAATGAAATTGACTCAAGATGCTTGTCCACATGATAAAAGATGTCTTGAATGTCCCAAAAATATATATATATATATATATATATATATATATATATATATATATAACTCATCTTCGACCAAAATCTAAGTTACAGTCTTTTGCCTTTGCACGGCAGTGATGCTTGAACCAAGATAACTGCTTCCTCTTCCAAAGCCAGTCAGTCCATCTGCTCTGCCTCTGCTGGTTCCCCTCAGCTTCTCATCTCCTCCTTGGTTTACTCCACTCTGTTCCATAAATCTGCTTAGGGTCTTCGAACTCCATCCAGGCTTAAACTAAGGCCTATGACCCCTGTTATTCACCTTGATGAGTTGAATCAGGTGTGACAGATGAGAAACACATACAAAATGTGCAGGGCTGGGAGGCCTCCAGGACAGGTTCAAAACCCATCTTACATCATGGATGAAGAAATGTTCTCCAAAGTTGTTTCAGATGATATTCAAAATTGATCAAGTTGTGTTCATTTTCATAAATGGTTGCCTATAACAGGGGTTTTCAAACTGTGGGTCGCAGAGTGGGAAAGGTGGGTTGCACAAAGTCACTTGGCTGCAGCTAAATTTGCGTTTTAATAACACAGTTTTACACACAGTTCAGTCTAGGGCTGCACAATATACCAACATTAATTACAAATTGCAATATTGCAAAGGCCATGATTTAAAACGTGTTGCAAGGAAAAACGTGGAGAAGAGTGAAAACTCTTTGGTGTTGTCACATGTCGATTAACTGGCGGGAATTATTATTATATATATATATATATTTTTTTACGGTCACATGCCTATTAGGTATCCATGTTCATTTTTATTGCCTGTTTGAACTCAATGCTGTATCTTTCCAAGAGATACAAAGTTTGTTTTCATTTCTTCATATGCATTTGGCTACCTACCAATAAGGAAACAGTCTGTAAAAAACATTTCACATGTATGGGGTCAGTGGGGCACAAACGCAGGGTTAGTTGTAACACTACATGATTTAAACATTTTCACATGCCAGCCTAACAACATTAACAAAATGTCCTATTATTTTCTTGCCACATCATTACTATATAGAGGAAAAATGTGCCAAAGTTAAGATATTGTTTAAAATTTTGCCATTGCAGAAGTAAATTTCTGGCTGAAGTAAATTTGTCATCTCAGTTTTTTGTTTTTATTTAAAATTAGACAAATCTGTTTATTATTTTTACAATTATTTTAATCTCCAAACTGTTTGAAGCTTTGCTTCTTATGCTTTGCTTATGCTTTCCTCTACACACACAGAGGGATAATAAATGCATTTTCTGCCCTGAACCCGACGATGAGTTTAACAACACTTGCAGCGTTACAGTTCATACCCGCACCGGAGTGAGCGTGTTTTGAGTTTTTATGGACATATTTCATAGACTCGTTAACATCTGTAAATGAAGAAATGAAAATGTAAATATTACTAGTGAAATTTTACAGTTGTACTAAAAAATGGTTATTTATATGAAATACTTCATTTCTGCCATAATATACTTTTAATTAAGATTAAGCTTATAGTAATGTCAGTGTCCTGATAGCACACTTACATCACAGAGACATTTTTAGAGTGTTTGCTCATCTGCAATATGTCTATAAGACTTTTCCTATCAGATGTCAAATGGACATCTTTTAGATGTATTTAAAATGTTTATGATTTAGAATGTATGTTCAACAGACATTTTACAGATGTCTGTCAGATGTTTGTACACAGAAGATGCTTTCCAGATCATGTGGTCTTTAACAGGTGTGAGATAGATTATACTTGTCTAGTTGGGACATGGAATGGAAAAGTTTGAGAACCCCTAGCCTATAACACACTGATGAATTTGACTGTTAAGACCCAAAACAGAAAGTGAGGCTGTATATTAGTAATGTTTCAGCATACTGAAACCAAAAAAAAACCTTACCATGGGACAGTACAGTAAGGGTTCTTGTGAAGTTTTAGGACAGTGTAGTTAACTACAAGTTATTAATAATAATTTGTCTACTTGTCTCTTTTTTTTTCCTGTTTAAATTTACTGTCTGTAGAGTTTCCAGTCACTCTCTGTACCTCCCGAATCTACAGACGTACCCAACATTCCCTTCAGTGCTCTCTTTTCTTTTGATGGCCTAAGAGACTCTGTCCGTCAGCTGAGAGACAAACTGGAGGATTTCTGCAAAGAAGAGCTCAAAAAGATATCTGACAGAGGTAAAGTCCTGACGTCTCACTTATAAAACTACTGTTCCATCCTACATCAAAAGAAAGGAACAAATTAGGATTTATGAAGGTAGAAATTTATGTGAAAATGTACATCCCAAATGATGAGCATCCGGCTGAAGCTTATGCACTCTTATACCAGTAACTCAAATAATTCAACTAAAATTAAATAATGTTGATTGTGCACATAAAATATATTTAAAAAAAAGAAAATTACATCATAAATTAAAAATAAATGTTCTGTAAGTGGAGTTAATGCACTTGTTTGCATTTGTTTGTGCATACAGACGTTGTATAAATCATTCTAAGAAACATTTCAGAAACTAGTGTACATTCCCATTTAGAATTATTCTATGCAAGTCTTTATAAAGGAGGCCCCTGTAGAGTCATCTCTTCCCAGAAATGAGTCTGCCATCGTCTAATATCATGTACAACATAACATTTCAAATGTCTTAGGACTGGATGCAGGATAATTTTCTTATGACATGATAATCACACTGTTCATGTCTGTTGATTTCCACAGTCACATTCATTGTTCCCAGGACCAGGAATGACTTCCTACAATGTAAGTCACTAAGAAAACATGCAGAAAAACTCACTGAGTGTGTTCATGTTCTTTTTGTAGAAGGTAAAAGAAAACATGTTAGAAGAAATTTGTAGCTGATTATGTAAAATAATGACTTGCACAGGATATATGGTCAGTTGCACTGAGCCACCGATGACACACTGAACATGAGTTCAGCTACATGAAAAGATAAGACAGATTCATAATTACTGATTCTGATGCTGTTTTATCTCCCTCAGATTTCCATCAACTCACTCTGGATCTGAACACAGTGAATAAATGTCTTTGTGTCTCTGAGAGGAACCGAGTGATTAAATATACTGGCACAAAGCAGCTGTATCCTGATCATCCAGAAAGATTTGATGTGTTTCAAGTATTGTGTAGAGAGAGTGTGTGTGGACGCTGTTACTGGGAGATTGAGTGGAGTGGGAGTGTGCATATATCAGTATCATATAAGAGCATCAGCAGGAAGGGACGGGGTTATGAGTGTGTGTTTGGAAGTAATGATCAGTTCTGGAGTTTGTTCTGCTCTCCTTCTAGTTACTCATTCATCCACAGTGACATAGTAACTAAACTCCCTATAGTGTCCAGCAGTAGAATAGGAGTGTTTGTGGATCACAGTGCAGGAACTCTGTCCTTCTACAGCATCTCTGACACAATGAACCTCATCCACACAGTCTAGACCAAATTCACTCAACCTCTCTATCCCGGGTTTTATGTTTATTCTGGATCATCAGTGAAACTGTGCTGATGTATCATAATATGTTTTAGAGTAATTCTAATTAATACTTTCAGCTGCATGATTTACCAGTAACACTGAAATGTGAGTCTTTCATTTTCTCTTCATTATATAAATACTAAAGCTGGCATTTTGTCACTAAATAATAATGTCAGAATAAATGTGTGCAATAAATTCTTTTATAGAAAGAACTCTGTGTGTGTGTATGCATGTCTGCAGTAGATGTAAATATCTTATGTATGCTAGGTTTATAAATCAGGTACAAGCATTAAAAAAGAACATTAGAATAATTACCATATTTATGATTAGAAAGGTCAACTTTATCACACATAAAACCTGATGATAGTGTCAACCATTTTTATCAGGTGGAGTATTTGAAGAGTTTTAGAGTTGGTAGAAAAAGAGATCAAGATTATTAAAATAATTTGACCTTGCAAAGTTACTTACAGTCAGTAGCACATTTGTTGGGAGGCCATCAAAATAAAGTGTTAGCAGATATTAAGCAGACAGTCTACTAATATTCTATAGAGAGTTAGTTGAGAGGTTGGCGCAGCATTACTTAGAGTCAACAGAATGTCTGAAGGGGACCATTAAAACAAAGTGTTACCAATATTAGTAAAACAAAATGCACATTTTTGTCACGCTTTCACAGGGATGAGACCAGAGACAGGAGTAAACAGAATGACTCGAGTGTTTATTAACAAGTTTAGTAGATAACAAAATGCAGGAAGTAATGGCGATACGATAGCTTATCTGACAGTCCTTGTGGAAAGGTGAAACGAGCAGTCCATGAAGCAGAGCAGAGAAGTTGTAGCACAAACTGGAGAATGTGAGAAGCATATGGCCTGGAGCTAGCGTAGGGGAAGTGAACGGTAGACCAGACAAGGACTGAATCAATGGAAAGTCTATTTATAGGGCGTGGTAATGAGATTCAGGTGTGCGTAATCAGAACTCTGGTGAGGCAGAACGAGTGGGCGGTGCTGTAGGTAATGTAGTTGATGAAGGTGGTTGTGGTGAATGCCAGACAATTTTAAGTATGTAGGAAAATGTATACTTTTTTCAAAAATTGTTATCTGAACTTTTGCCTGTCTGACTACGACGTTGAATAAAGCCTGCTTATGGATCCCACTTCAAGTGATGCCCCATTACAGAAGACTTCGCCATCTCACGATCCAGCGGCTATTTCTCACCTGTCTTCAGCGCTGTCTGTGCAGGCTAATCAACTTGCGGCACATCAACACCAACTGAATCGCCTCACGTCACTCACGGAGGAACTAGTTAAGGCGCTTCAGAACCTCCAAGTTTCCCCACCGGCGATGGCCGCAACGCAAGCTAACACCGGTGTGGAAAGAGGATGGAAGTACTTTTCCTACATTCGAAATATTATTGTAAAGCTTCCGTGAGGTATTTGATTATCCTAAAGAGGGCAAGAATGCTGGTGACCGTTTGCTAGAACTCTAGAAGGGGAGAATGACCGCGGCTGAATATGCTCTCGCTTTTCGCACTCTTGCCGCACAAACTTCATAGGTCAATGACACACTTAAAGTATTGTTCATAAGAGGATTAAACCATGAATTACAATCGGAACTGGCCTGTCGTGATGAAGGAAGAGATTTAAATCAATTTATTGAACTCGCTATTCAGATTGATAATCTCATCAGGTCACGAAAACCCGGCCCTCGCTGATTCAATGTCCCTGCAATGACAGACGAGACGGAACCCATGCAACTGAATTCATTTCATCTGTCAGCAGAGGAGAGAAATCGCCGTCTAGCCCAACGTCTATGCCTATATTGTGGACAATCTGGTCACCTTCAAGTCTCCTGTCCCTCACGGCCGCACCCTGAGTCTCAGACGCCGGTGAGTGTTTCTGTTGACACTCTCAATCCAGACCTGTGTGTAACTGTACCCATTACCATCACTGTAAACGATCATATCACTACCACTGCCTTGTTGGATTCAGGATCAGCAGGAAACTTTATGTCTAAAGAATTTACTCATCAAAATAATATTCCCCTAATCAGCTGCTCCTCTCCTTTAACAGTGGAGGCGATAGATGGATGTCCACTGGGCTCTGGACTCGTCTCATCCATCACACAAGAACTTTGGATGCGGATGGGGATTCTACACACAGAAAGGATACAATTCTACATTCTTCCCACTCCTCACACATCTGTCATCCTTGGTTTACCTTGGCTTCGCAGACATAACCCTCATGTCTCCTGGAGAGAAGAACAGATTATCAGATGGAATGTTTCCTGTGCACCCGAATGTCTCATTCAAGTCACGCCTCTACCAGTCCGGTCCGTAACTTTTGAAGAGAGATCCCTTGATCTCGACCTCCCCACTGAATACTCCTGGGTTCTTCTTTGTACAGAAAAAAGATGGGGGTATTGACTACAGAGGATTGAATGAAATAACAGTCAAGTTTCGTTAGCCCCTACCGTTGGTTCCTGCCGCCCTAGAACAACTCTGAATAGCCAAATACTACACCAAGCTTGATCTTCGCTGTGGTTACAATCTCATCTGCATAAGAGAGGGGAACGAGCGGAAAACAGCTTTCTCCACCTGTACCGGACATTATGAATATTTGGTCATGCCCTTCGGCCTGGTCAACAGTCCATCTGTCTTCCAAGCCTTCATAAATGATGTATTCAGAGACATGCTCAATAAGACTGATAAGATTGATCTATTCTGATACTCTTGAAGAGCACATCCAACACATCAGGTCTGTGCTCAAATGTCTCATAGAACATCAACTATATGCCAAAGCAGAGAAATGTGAGTTTCACAAGACTGCCACTACTTTCTTGGGGTACGTCATTGGCCCAGAGGGAGTCACCATGGACGAACACAAGGTCAAATCAGTTCTTAATTGGCCACAATCCTCCACCCTAAGGGAACTACAATGCTTTCTTGGTTTTGCCAACTTCTACTGGTGTTTCATCAGGAACTTCAGCTCTGTTGCTAACCCTCTAACCTCCATGGTCAAGAAAGGAAACCGTCATCTCAAGTGGTCCAGTGCAGCCATTCAGGCCTTTGAACAGCTCAAACAGCGATTCGTCACTGCTCCCATTCTGCACCATCCAAACCCTGAACTCCCCTTCGTCGTTGGAGTCGTCACCTCCAACACAGGTTTAGGAGCTGTCCTGTCCCAAAGACAAGGTACACCTGCAAAACTGTATCCATGTGCCTTTTATTCCAGTAAATTAAATGCGGCTGAAAGGAATTATGATGTTGGTGACCGGGAACTCTTGGCCATGAAAGTTGCTTTTGAAGAATGGCGTCACTGGTTGGAGGGAGCTACGCACCCGTTCACAGTCTAGACTGATCACAAAAACCTGGAATATCTGAAGACGGCCAAGAGACTCAACCCCAGGCAGGTGCGCTGGTCACGGTTTTTCACGCCCTTTCCAGACAATTTGAACCTGATCAATCCCAACAACCCCCTGAGACAGTCTTGTCCCCTGATCTCATTGTTGCCCCGGTCCAGTGGGACTTTATGACAGAAATTGAGCAAGCTAACTCTCAATCTGAGGTTCCAGCCAGTTGTCCTCTAGATAAGGTCTTTGTCCCTGAAACCCTCGGAAGTCAAGCCTTAGAATACGTCCATTCACTGCCCAGTTCAGGCCATCCTGGCATCAATGCCACCATCCACCTCCTGCAAAACCGATTTTGGTGGCCGACTCTAAGGATGCCACCTTGTATGTCCGCCAGTGTCAAATCTGTAATGCTCAGAAACCCTCACGACTACTACCAGCTGGTCTACTTCAACCTCTTCCCATTCCACAACGTCCCTGGTCTCATATCGCAATTGACTTCATCACCGATCTACCAGCCTCCAACGGTAATACAACCATTCTCACTCTCATTGACAGATTCTCCAAAGCCTGTCAACTCATACCCAAACTTCCCACTGCCCTGCAGACAGCCGAACACCTATGCAATCTGGTGTTTCGTTTCTACGGCCTCCCAGAAGATATAGTTTCCAACAGAGGTCCCCAGTTCACATCTCGTGTATGGTCGGCATTCTTTAAGATGCTTCATGTCAACATAAGTTTAACGTCTGGTTATCATCCTCAGCCTAATGGTCAAACTGAAAGATTAAACCAAGAAGTCATCCGTTTCCTCCGATCCTATTGCAGTCAAAACCAGAATGACTGGAGTCGCTTCCTGATGTGGGCTGAGTATGCCCAGAACTCCATACAAAAACCCTCTACCGGTCTGACCCCTTTCCAGTGTATCCTTGGATTTCAACCACCCCTATTTCCCTGGTCTGGTGAGCCCACCAATGTCCCAGCAGTTAACGACTGGTTAAGCAGATGTGAGGAGACCTGGAATCAGGCCCACGTTCACCTCCAGCATGCCATTCATCGTCAGAAAGAACAGGCTGATCGTCACTGCCGTCCTGACCCTGAGTACAGTCCTGGTCAGTGGGTGTGGTTATCTACAAGAGACTTGTGTCTGCACCTGCCCTGCAAAAAACTCAGTCCCAGGTACGTGGGTCCCTTCCAAATTATCAGACAAATCACACCTGTTTCTTTCCGCTTTGCCTTTCCTAATCATTATCGTATTTCTCCCACATTCCATGTTTCTCTGCTCAAGCCCGCTGTTGGTCCCAACGAGGAGGGGGAGGAGGTGTCCAGGGACCAGGGCCCCCAGCCCATCATGGTGGAAGGCGAGGAGGGTTTCCAGGTACGAGAACTATTTAACTCCAGACGCCGGAGAAGAGTTCTCTAGTATTTGGTCAATTGGGAGGGGTACGGCCTGGAGGAGCGTTCTTGGGTAAATGCTGATGACATTCTTGATCCCAACCTTTTGGAAGAGTTCCATCGAACCCATCCGGATAGACCGGCCCCTCGACCACGAGGGAGACCCCGGCGTCGTCGGCCTCCTCGCGCCAGGAGTCGCTCGCGGGGGGGGAGGCTCTGTCACAGAGACGAACTCTGTGATTCCCTCCTCCGACCATCAGAGAGCTCCATTGCCCGAATATTGACTCTCACACACTCACTCACCTCCACACTACATCTCCCATCAGCCCCGTACCTGGCACTGATTTCCTGTTGCACCTGTAAACCAATCCACTGACCTATTTAAGCAGTCTGTTTTCCCTGCCTCCTCGCGAAGTCTTGTTCGACCATGGTTAACAATTCTGAGCGTTTATATTCTGTTTTGCCTGCCTGTTGTGACCCAGGTTGTTCCTCGTCTCTGATTCTCTGATTTTCCGCTGCCTGCCTTTCGGACTTTTGGACAGTTTTCTGATTTACGTTTGTTAGCCACCTGCCCCAGCCTGTTTACCGACTAGGATTGTGTTTTGCCCTCTGACACTGTGTTTCTCTGTTATCTGAACTTTTGCCGGTCTGACCACGACATTGAATAAAGCCTGCTTATGGATCCCACTTCGAGTGACGCCCCATTACATCAGGTGATTCATCAAGCAAAACTTCTGTATCCGCCTTATTTTTTCCCACAAGAGTGGATGCGCCATTTGTAATGTTATGGGTCTGCCTTCCAGTCTCATTCACCTCCAGCTATTTTTAGCTGTACAAAACAGCTTTTTCTGCAGCTTGATATTTCAGATTGGTTTGTCTTACCATATTATTTAAATGTATTAATTATGAACACACTGGTTTGTAGTGCAAACAGTTTTATCATTTACTGCACGTTGTTATTCCTATTGTTAATTTCCCTATAGTGGCTAATGAACCTGAGGTTTTGCCCATAGGCTTACTTCTGTGTTCAAGATGAGGGAAGAGGGGCAAGTATTCTTCTAAAGGACAGCCTCCAAAACAGAACATAAAAAAAATAAATAAATAACATAGATGAAACGCATTACTATCCCATTTTTGAGAAAGGATTGGAAATGAATGCGTCTTCTAATTTATAGTGTTATCAAATTGGTATCTTATTGTGCTTTATTGTTTTCATATTGTTACATTACTGCTTTTGTGTGCTGTTTATTATGTGTTTGCAGAATTCACAAATATTGTCTGCAAGAACCTTCAGATGTAATTTTTTCTTTTTTTTGGTCAATCTGACAGACATCCACCTTGTCTGCTAAAGATTTTTAAGTCCAATGCTGGAACCATGGGTCAAACCTTATCAGAATTATTGCAGCAAGTTGAGTCAATTACAAACATCATTCAAACATCATGCAAGGTTTGTTAGTACATGTGAAAATTAATCTCTGCCTAGTGTATGTTTTATTGCAAATTGACTTCACAAGAGCAAATTCGGATGTTTATAATTATGCAATATAATTTTTACAACAAAAATGTTACTTTTCATGAAAAGTGAAGGGAAAGCATGCTGACAAGTTGGTGGCATCAGTACCTTGACTGGTCAAGAGGATTAAGCCACTTGTGTCCATGTACAGACATCAGAGCAAGGTACTGGTGTACAAAATTTAAATGTGGTTACTTAATAAGCTACTGTGGCAAGACAAGGTCAATTAGCATCGCCCCTGGCAATGGCAATTAAGGCTGCCTCCAGCACTGATTGGCATTCGTGTCACTGATTAGTGTCGTAAACTACTGTACAACATTTTGCAAAAATTTAGCACAGATTGTTCATTATGGCAACAAACTGCAAACCATATAGAATAACATGGTATCTCAAGAATATTTGTGTATATATATATATATATATATATATATATATATATATATATACATACACACAAATGAGACCTGTGGTCTCATGCCTATGGCTGAATCACATTCATGCTGATATACAACCATATATCACAGCTACAAGTGTGATATTACGTTTATACAACAGGCATGAGTGTGTAAATACATAAGAAACAACAACCGAGTGTCTTTAAAAACCTTATTTTATGCGGAACTACTTCCTTTCACCACAGATTCAAATCTCAGTTTGACAGTTTAACAGCTGAGCCCAAACCTTAGTTGCTAATTCAAAAACATAGCTAGTGTGATTACCTGCATATGATACAGCATTCATTCTTGAGCTCAATCTCATATTCACAATAAAAAAATTGTTTGAATGTCTGCTGAGGAAAACTATATCTTTGTCAGACTTCCCTGTCATCTGTTAAGGGGGAATTACAGTGACAGCACTGCTCAGTACATTTGTTGGCTGCATCTTATAAAGTGCTATTGAAACTAAAAATAACTTCTTGTTTACAACAGCACTGAGGTCTTTACTGAATGACTCATAAAAACATCTGTCACCTGTCACCATCTAATGGCGGGAAAATGTAACTATATCACCATCATGAACACACAGTTTCCTAATACTATATACCAATAAATACTACTATTATTTAAAATATTATTTATTGAATCATAGTATTTAAGAAACAACAAAAAGATTTCTGCCAAAACAATTTGATCTGGAACAACTAATAGATTAATGAGACCAAAGACTGCCCAAAACTAATTGTAAATGAATTCCAGAAGATCTGGCCGCATTGAGGCTTCTCTTAGGCAGGTTCATGAGTGCTGGACGGCCACTAACCACAGCTCACATGTCCAATATTTTTATTAACAAATATATATACATACATATACATACATATATATATATATATATATATATATATATATATATATATATATATATATATATATATATATATATATATATATATATATATTATTCTGATATTTTGCTTGAGGAAAGAGAAATGCTCCCTTTGAAGACAGGGGAAATACTTAAGTCAGCTGCTAGATTGGTGGAAAAAGGTTGGCAAGGTTGGCCCTTTAACACAAGCTCTGATGTCTCGGTTCAAATGTCATTTCACTAGTTGACAGTAATTCAAGATTTAGCGATCCAAACTTGCTAACAATGTGGGAACACAAATTCGAACAGCATATGTTGTCCCTAAGAACCGTAGTGACATTTCTTATAAAGGCTTGCAACTTTACAAAGTAAACAATGGTCCAAAACACACTTCTCTGCACCTCTTCGCTAATTAGCACACAAAATACCATTGGTATACTACGTCCGCCGCCTCACTGGAAGTTGTACCCACGTTCTTTTTTTTACAGTAATGCCCCCCGGAAACTTGTGGATAGTAAGTGTAGCTGTCACTTCTATGTTCCTGCTTAGTTCCTGTTTTCCTTATTTGGTCATGTTCCTTTCCTTGTTAAGTTAACTGATTATTCCCTGCACCTGGTTCTTGTTTATTATCCTCATTAGTCATCTTTTGTTTAGTATTTATAGCCCTACGTTTCCTCAGTTTCTTTGTCCTGTCACTGTTGTGTTAAATGGTTGTTTTCATCTTGTTTATGCTTTTTGATTTATTAAAACTAAGTATCTTTGATCTCCTGGCTCCTTCGAGTTTCTGCTCGAACAACATGTGACAGTAGCCTAATAGCATCTTTTATAACTCTTTGACACAACCCATCAAAAGGATTATAAACGGCACAAAATAAGCTTTAAAAGTTTTTAGAGGTGCAACAGCATGTTCTCATATATGTTTTCAAAACAGAGTGCAAAGGGCTGTGCATTTTGCAGCGCACCACACCCACTTTTGCAGCATTTTTGAAAACTGTGGTGAGAACTAACCAGTGCTGAAATGGGGTTTCATTTATTGTCGAAACACAGAGGATAATCCACAACAGAGGCTTTAGAAGACACACACGAACCCAACAATTAGACCTGACAAACAAGGAATGCACATACAGGAACTTAAATACATAGGCTAATTGGTAACACAGGTGCAAGGGATTATAATCAAACTAAACAAGGACAGGAACATGCCCATATAAGGGAAAACAGGAACAGAAACACAACAAAACAGGTCCATGATCCTGACAAAGGCACTGTAATAGAATGTAAAATGTTCATTTAAAATTAACTTGCTAAATGTGAACATATGAGAAATTAAGTGAAAAACACTGGTCTTTTTACGTTTATGTGTTTTGTTTGTTTTAGTGTTTTTTTGTTTTTTTTGTACATTGTTTTGAAAAGGAAATCTGCAGTATTTTAGTGTCATATTTATTTTAAATTAAGTAATCTAAACAATGAGTATTGTAACGGGACTCGTCTGAAGCGTGAATAGATCCAATTGCAAGCTTTATTTAACAGACCATAGTCAGACAGGCAAAGTCAATCTCCAATCCAATAAACAGGCAGAAGGGTCAAAAATACCAGTGGGCAGTCCAAAGTAACAAATAAAGCAAAACAACGAAAAAAATAACAAAGAAACAAGAAAATGGCAATGGCATGAAACAAAAAAAAACAATGAAACGGCAATGAAAACAGGGAAAGCGTTTGGTAGAGTCCGCACAGGCAAAACAATACTTCGCAAGTAACCATAGAAGCAGCAGAGGGAGCGGTAACAGTCAGTCCATAGGTAAGGGCTCCCTCTGCTGGCGTGGCATTACAAGTATTCATCCACAACATAATGTCCTAACACCATACCTACAATAATGATATGTTATTGTATATTGGAATCAATTAAATGTATTATTTGAAATCACAGTATTAGCTGCAATTTAAAAACGATTTGTTATTGTTTTTACTGGCTCAATGTATCTCTACCTTAAATGACTGATTAAAAATGAGATGACAACATGTACAACTTCCAGTCTAAATGTATAGGTAAGCAGACTAAAACATTATTCTTCTCCCAGTTCTTCCCTCAGCAAGCACTGGGGAGTGCAAAGTGTTTTCCTGTAAAAGTGAACAGATGAGTAAGCAATAAACCTAAAATATCCAAATGTGGAAAGCAACTTCCTTTCCAACCTCTGCCTCAGCACTGGAAACATTTTCACTTTTGTCTAGGTTGACATGTTGCCCAAGCATGGCTCCCAGCTGCTGGGCTGAGTTTGTAGCCTTTCCTTCCTTTGTTTTGTCTTGGCTTTTTTTTTTTTGGCCATTGTTCTCTGTTTTCTCCCTCTCTTTACCTTCTATTTCTTTCTTTGGCTATGCTTTGCTTTCATCTTGCCCCCTTCTCAGCAATGTTTTGCTCTTCTTCACTTTCTCTTTCTTCTGCTTCTCATCCCTGTGCTGCATAGGCATAACTCAAAACAAGTTCATGTCATCTGCCAAAATCAAAATAAGAAAGTTACACTTGTGCACACTACACTGTATTTAATTTAATTCTAAATAAAATTTAGTTATGATTTATTAGTTTCATTAGGATTCTGTAATGCTCCTTAAAAAAACATTAAACCCACCTTCTGAAATACGTCACATTTTGTCCCTGATCTACGTGCAATTCCTGCTCCAGTGTCTTAGCCCTGTAGGTCATTCAGTGGTAAAAGTCCATGTTTGTGTCCTGGAGTTGCTTTGCATTTTTTTAAATAATATTTTATTATACCCTGTGTCAAGCAGAAAAAATGGTTTGAGTTGTTCATAATTACAGAGAAGCTGTCCTAAAATTATTAACCTCGCTGTGTCATCACAAAACTGCCCCATCCCAAAAAACAGGTATCGGAATCGGTATCGGCGAGTAATAGGAAAAAAAATATCGGTACTAATACTCGGTCTTAAAAAATAGTATCGCTGCATCCCTAGTGACAGTCCTAATTGTATACGTCAATCTGCTTGTCCGGGCTGATTGTGTTATAAATGCACCAATACGTTGTTGTGTAAGACACTAATATTTTACACTCTGTGCTGAAGGTGCCAGCGCTGTCTTGGCTGTTTGCCAACAGGCTGGCTGCGGTGTTTCATCTAGGTCTGTTAGACCTAGGGATGCGTGGCGGTTAAACCTGTTTACATGCATCTGTTAAGTCATGTGCTGTGTGTTCCTTTAGACTTTAGATTGTATACATTCCCCGTCACATCAAAGTGATGATGCACTGACAAGAGACTGAACTCAAAAGGGAATGCTGCGGGAATTATGGTTCCCTGAGAGGAGAGAATGAGACATTGCTTAAGCTTATGGCAACCACAATACTGTGATTCCATTAGGCTTCAGCATTTCGGAGAAAGGTCCCGTCGTATCAAAGCAAAGACATAATGTCTCATTCCCTGTTTTCAGGGAACAATGGTCACGCAAGTTACCTGAGATGTTTCTAAAATACTCAGACCAGCCATATGGCATCTACAACCAAGCAATGTTCAAAGTCCCTTAAATCACTTTACTTCCCCTTTCTGATACTCAGTTTAAACTTAAGCAGATTGTCTTGAGCATGTCTTTTGTGCCTAAATGCGTTGAGTTGCTGCCATGTGATTGATTTCATGTTAATGAGTATTCTAATAAAGTGGCTGATGCATGTAGTAAGTATATTTGTACAGTAAGTAGTTTATCAGTCAAAACTTTTACTATATTTAAGAAGTGGATTTAGGCAAAATATAAAAACAAAATAAAATCAAATAAATTTTAGGAGCATAGTTAAACCGCATATACAAACAGTTATTACAAAAAAGCCAGTACACAAAACACATTTTGTATTTTATTATGTATGAAACATTATACATGGTTATATGTGATACTGAAATACAACTCCTGATTTCATCAATGAAAAAGTTACATTTAAAAGCAAAGTTTTTTTGGCATTTACCACAGAAAATCTAATTAAAAGTATTTTTAATGATGTATGAAACAAAGATGATTGTATGTGTAATTGAAAGAATCAATGAAAGCAATAGGAAAATACAGCAATGGATACAATTTAAAAAGTGCAGCAACAAATTAAAGTGATCATATATTCCAGTATATAGTTTGCATGGACATTATAATCATTTATTTTAATATTATGAAGACAAAGTTTTTTTTTTTTTTGTTTTTTTTCTCCATATCAGCACACAATTGTAATATATATCATCTGATTTACTCAGTGACAGAAATGCTTACATGCTTTACAGAACACAGATTAGTGAACAGAAGCAAGCCCAGCTGCTTTTCTGATTTCTCGAGCCGTATTTGCCAGATCATTTAGTCCTTCTCTTAAGAGGTACTGAGTGGTAGCAAAAGATATTCCTGCAGCAGCAGCACTGCCTACGCCTGGAAGAAGACTCAAAAAATATTCAACAGTAGCAATGGTAGCAACCGCAGCAGACACTTGCAATCTGGTCAGTGCTTTTTCTCGGATGGCAGTAACTAATTTAGATTTAGACAGATCTTTGAGGTGGGGTTTGTTAACTTTTTCTGATAGCCTTGTCAGTGATCTTTCATCTAAACCAAATGCGTAATAGCACCTTGTGACAAAAAGCACGAAAATGCCTAGATCACATGCTGCTGATAGGCCAGGCAAAGGGACGACTGCTACACCGGCAGAGGCAAGAGATGCAGCCCAGATCATCCGTTTAAACATACTGATCTTCTTCTCAAGAGATGCAGCAGAACACACTGGCCAGGATTGTAGAAGAGCATACTTCTTGTGTTCTGGAAGCTCATCTTCAAGAATGTTTTGAAGTGATTCAAAATCATACTCCTCCAAATCATAAGACGATATCAAGAAAACTTTGGGGTCTCCCAGTTCTTTCAGGTTTTTCTGACAATCCTCTCTTATTATGGAAAGAACTTTCTGCTCATCAAATCCTTTTTTCTTTTTCTCTGAAGAGATGTCATTGTCAATTTTGGAACGAACAAAGTAAAAGCCTTTCTTCTGTTTTCTTATTTCTTTAGCCAGCATGATGTCATTCTCCATGAACCTCACTGAGGTAAGGATAATGAAGAAATCATAGGTGTTAAACTTGACATCTTTCAGGTATTTATTTGCTTTGAAGTTTGGGCTTCCTATGCCAGGCAGGTCCCAGATCTTCACATTTGGCATTTCAGCATGTTCATACATGGTGGGCTCCACTGTAGTTTCTGTGACTCCAGTAGGTGCTGCTCCAACATCATCATCCTTTAGACCTCTAAGCGCATTTACAAAGGAAGACTTTCCTGATCCTGTTACTCCAGTCACAGCGACGTTAAGTGAGACATTAAAAAACCGGTCCATTTTCATTTTAGCTTTTGCTGTAGCCTTTTCCAGAGTGGACTCGCCCGATGCCTTTATTGCATCAACAACAGCAGGGTCTTGATTTTCCATGTTCTGAATGGCAAACTTAAACATTAATGAATGCTCAGAATTAGAGACATAATATTTAAAGTAATATTCTAACTGTCAAAGTATGATTCTAATTACCTGAATTTCTTGGTTCCAGGAGGAGTAATGAAACACCTGTTTTAAATACAGAAATGAAATATTAAACCAATACTAAACACTTTTGCTGTTGGCACTGAACAAAAATCATAACCACAGAAATAACAGACAATCCCAGATAATATAAATAAATATATTCATAAATATATTATTAGTATTCATTTCCTAAATTTGCATGAATCTGCAAAGTGTGAAGGTTAACTTTAAATGTTCCTTTATTCCTTCATTTAAAGAAGAAGTCCACTTCCAGAACAACAATTTACAAATAATTGACTCACCCCCTTGTCATCCAAGATGTTCATGTCTTTCTGTATTCAGTCGTAAAGAAATTATGGTTTTTATGGAATTATGGAAGACATTTCAGGATTTTTCTTCATAAAATGGACTTCAATTGTGCCCCTGATTTTGAACTTCCAAAATGTAGTTTAAATGCAGTTTCAAAAGGCTCTAAACAATCCTGTTCCATCTTCAATTATTATGTCTCTGTTTGATCATTCACACCTGTCTCCCCCTGATTAGTCTGTGTATATAAGTTTGGTTTAGTCCACGTTTGGTGGTCGGTTCTTGTAAGTCATTCTGTTATTGTCATTCCATTGTCTTTCTTTTGCATGTGTGTGGATTCCTTGCTGTTCCTGTTTTATATTGTGGATTATTTAATAAATGTGCGTGTCCTGGACCTCCTCGCCAGTACTCCTCACAACACAACACGCTGTGACAGTTAGATAAGAGGTGAGGTGAGCTAATCATAGACTAAAGACCCAGGTAAACAATTAATTAATCTTTTCTGTTTCTTATAGCATTACAGTTTTGGGTTTCACTTTATTTTGATGGTCCCTTTAACATATTCTGTTGACTATAAGTAACGTTGCACCTACATATTTACTAATTCTCACTAGAGCGTTAGTAGAGTATTACTAGATTGGTAGGGTTAGGGTTAGATTAAGTTGACATGTACTTGCAAAGGTACTTATAGTCAGTAGAATGTCTGTTGAGAGGCCATCACAATAAAGAGTTAGCAGATATTAAGCAGACAGTCTACTAATACTCTAATGAGAGTTATAGTTGACATGTAGATGCAATGTTACTTATTGTCAACAGAATGTTTAATAGGGGCCATTAAAATAAAGTGTTACCCAGTTTTGTCTTGTTTGTAGTGTGATCAACGTTTGTGTAAGCAGTAGATGTGTTAGGGAACTAACAGGTAACATTTTAATTATATTTTGCTAAAATTAGCAAAATTATTCGAAAAAAGATTTGTTCATTTTGCTGAACGAGACTCAAAGGTCAGAGTCGGTAAAATGATCCGAACGTCCCATCACTACTACGAATCAGTTCATCGTCTGTGTACTCCGGCTCAAAAAGGTAGAGAACGGTGCGTAACTCCATCTTATTTTCTCCTACAACTTCAGAATCATCCGACATTGTTGTACCTTTTTGTTTGTAAACAGCATTTGACTTACTTGCACTTTCTTAGTCTTTGCGCGTTCGCTTTGTAAACACTGGGTCTGTAGTTGCGCGTGACCTTTCGACGCGATTCAATAGTACGTAGTGTCGTGAACGCACATCTCAGACCCTGTGCTACACAAGCTTTTGTGCTTAAAGTATACAAATTTTTATTTTTCGAAAAATAGATAAGACCCTTCTTCCTCGGCTGGGATCATTTAGAGTCTTTTGAAGCTGCAATTAAACTACATTTTGGAAGTTCAAAATCAGGGGCACAATTGAAGCCCATTATATGAAGAAAAATCCTGAAATGTTTTCCTCAAAAACCATAATTTCTTTACGACTGAAGACAGAAAGACATGAACATCTTTGATAATAAGGGTGTGAGTAAATTATTTGTAAATTGTTGTTCTGGAAGTGGACTTCTCCTTTAATTACTTTTACTTAAACTATTTGGAAACTGGCAGTGAAGCTGTAAGCTGTGTGCTGTAAAATTCCAAATGTAACTAGATTAAATACAAATTTTGTCAAAACAAAATTTGACGTTGGCTTTAGAAAGCATAGAAAGCTGGAAGAATTTTGAAATCTTGAAGATTGGAATAGACTAATGCTGCCTTTTCTTGTATTTGGAATTATCGTAAATATGAGTTTCCTAATCAGAAACTGGACAGGAGTGGCCTCGATGTATTTGCTGGAAAACACTGAGATTATTTTGATACTCGAGTTTCAGAGTTAGGGAGGCCATAAACTTTAAACATGGTGTAGGGGACAATGATTGCTGTGTTTAGTGCTATTCTTTATTAGTTTTTTTTTTTTCAACAACAGCTACATCACATTGTCTTGTCATTAAAGTAGTGCCTATTTATGTATATGAACAATCATTCAAAACGTTGTTGTTTTAGAAACATTGAAATAAACGTCTTTGACCGAAATTCCAGAATCATCAGCAAGTGATTGGTTATCAACCAATGTAATATTACAGTTTATTCGTGAAGGCTGCATTAACACTAGAACCGCCAGAGGTCGCTGTATACCTAAAACTGCCATACGGGTAAATTTTACCAACGCGCAAACAAGTGTTTTGATATGGCTAAAGATTTTATTTCACTGTATTATGCCACTGTCTTGATAAAGAAGTGTCTAGTGTCATAGAAAATGATTGTCTAGTCATCAGCTTATATTTTTGCCCTGTTGTTTTGTTTATAGATTTTTATGCAGGCTACAGTCCGTTTTCATAACAGTCAGTTTAACATAAACAAGACTGCGCTGACAAAGGGAATTAAAAGGAAGTAACTACATAATTGTGTGGTGTAGAATTCATTGTCATTATTCAATAAATTAAGACAATTCATGTAATTTAAATTACTAAAATAGCCCATAGACAACAATGTGTAATAATAACTCGCGCACAGTGATGATGCGATGTCAAATTCAAGTGCAGAGCTTCACCTAATGAATGATTAATTTGTTTATTTATATCATTTATAATTTTAATAAGAGAACAACACAAATAAACTTAGGATAATCAAAAAAAAAGAAAAAAAAGATAAAGGTTGTATTCATTACATAGATCAGATTTTTTTGTCCCAGGAAACAGCCAGACTAGAATAAATGGCAACACAGTAGCGAACAATAAACAATAGAAATTGCAAAACAAAACTGAAATAAATAATCCAAAGTTTTAACAATATGTATAACGTTAGGCTAAAACATCTAAATATGAGATTGCTGTCAGATGAGCCGTCAGATGCTGAGGCGACCCAGGACGCATGACAGACTCTCCAATAATCATGGTATTTAGTGCTTCTAATACCTCCTCGCATTAATAAACTGCCTTCTTTTACTCATATTGACTTTATTTATGAAACTGATAACCACTAATTGAGTGAAAGGCGCTGCCTAGCAATGTACAATGTAAAAACATAACCGGCAAGATTATGACAGTGCGAAAATACAGGCATTATATAGTGGGTAAATTTTAAATTAAAATACTTTTTAACACCAGGGGATTTTAAATTACACAGTTTTAGTAAAAGTCAATGACTGGGAGACCTGAGTGTTTTATTAAAAATCTGTTATGTACATTTGAATAACAGGTACGGGTAAAATTTACCCCGTGACGGTTCTAGTGTTAAAGTGCTCCTATTATGCCTTTTCAAATATGACCTTTCATGCAGTGTGTCATGTAGCTGTATGTGAACATAAACTATCTGCAAAGTTGTGAAGCTGACAGTGCATGATAAATAAAGTTATTGTCTATCAAAAAAAAAAAAAGAGTCGGCTCACAATCGCCTGAACGATTAGTCAGGAATTCGAATCTTTTTCTGTTACGGCCGCACGTCACAAAGTAACACATTTGCATAATGTCCGCCCACGTTCTGTGTCGCGAACATCTTGCCCGCCCACAAACACAGTAAAATTTCCATGTGGTTTATGTCATGTCGAGAAGACTCTGTATCCTAAGCTGTGAGTAAATTTGTTTTATATTCACTTCCAAAAGATGAATTTATGAAGATTGTATTTTTGTATTTTTGGCGAGCAAGGTGCGCACGCCGCGCTCAAAGTTCATGAGTTGAACTTTTGCCGCTGCGCTCAGAAGGGCTGCACTGAACCCAGCGGCCAGCGCAGCGCTTTCCACGTTTGGTGTGAAAGCTGCTTAATGCATTATACAGTGTTTAAGTTTACAACATAGAGGTGTGCCCGGTTTGTTTACATAAGCAAATTGCGAGCACTTTCCACGGTAGTCCGTGCTAACCTGTCGATCAGACACTTCAGCCGTTTCATCTTCAGACTCCGGCTCGAATTGGTATGGTAAAATCGATGCCATCTTTTCTACGTATTGACAAGTATCCAGGGCTGTCATTCAGTTATGGCAATGGGCGTTTCGTTCTCCGTCACACGCTGTACGCAGTAGACCAATCATAAAGGACTGCGCCATCTGACCAATCACAGCAGCGAGGGCTCACGGAAAGGAGGGGTTTAGAGAGACTGATTCTTCTAACTGCTTTGCACGAGTCGTTTATGAATTTAGGAATTAGGTAAAATTAAATCTATTTTTGGAGAAAACTAAAGTGTTTTTTGACCTTGCATACATGTAAACCTGTTTTAGGAGTCTCATAAAACAATATTAGCAACCTTTAAAATGGCATAATAGGAGCACTTTAACGCACGGTTACTTCCTGGTTTTAGATAAGCCATCTCAGTCATTTCCTGTCAACTGTCAAAATCAGATGCACTGTAAGGACTTTGCTTGGTTTCTCTACATAATCTATTCAGAATTTTAAGAAAAGTTTTGTCTATGTGGACCACATATACAGTTTCAAGAATGACATGTAAAAAATTAGTGTGTAAAAAATCGTGAAAAAGAGTGAACACAAGTAAATTGTTCCACTGTCATTTCTCATGAAATATTTCTCATGATTTTATTCTAATAAAAGTGTAGTAACCATGGATTTTGGAATATTAATTACATTTGCATAACCACACTTTCTCTGTTTCTGAAAGGAATGAGGCAGAAGAGGTTTCTGTGAGGGTCTCAAGAGTCTCTACCTATAAATACCACAACATCAAATGATGTTTCTTATCTTCAAATGCAGGGTGTTCTTTAGAACTTCCGTATTGTTAATTCAGGAACAGTCTATCAGTGTAGGTCTATTGTCAAGATAGAAACAGTGAGTACTATTGATTCTAAACCAGCGGTGTGCCTACTAATATTCAGTTGACTGTCTGTAAAGAAAGAGAATGAGCTTGCAAACTGATTGGATTATTTTTTCTAACAGTGTATATACAGTGCATAAAGTAGCTTAACCAATTAATTTCAAATGTTGAAATGCCTTAAAACATTTATTTCAGCTCTTCATTTTATTCCTATTATTCATCATACACAACTGATAATTTGCTTAAAAAATCAAACCAGAACATTTTAGAATTAAATAAGCCACAGTTCACACTGGACAACATGAATTAAGAGTTATAACAATAGTTTTTCCCTGAAAAGTAAGACTAGTTAGAGTAGTCTTAATCTCAAAATTAAAAAAAAAAAAGAAAAAAAAAAAAATTCTTCATTTAAAAACAAATCACAAAAACTAAAAACCAGTTCATCTGTACAGTCATAAAAACGAAACAAAGTAACATTAACTACAGTTCACATATTCATTAATCAGCTTACTCTTATTAAGTTAACTATCTGTGGTTTCAGAAGCAGTTATGGCTTTGTATCAGTTCATCCCACACAATAGGATTCAACAGCAGGAATAACTGAAACAGTGCGTTTCAACGATACCCCACTCACCACTCCGCACATTGCTCTAAACAGCACAATAACCTTGAATGGCACCATGAAATGGTCAGATTAAAGATAATAAAATTCTGTTTTACAATAATTGAAAGACAAAAAGCTATTTGATGTTACAGAGGAAAGGAAGTAAAGTTCTTACCTGTAAAAGTATACTTTCGATATTTTTGGGTGTGCTGTGTCAAAGCCTTGGACAGTTTCTACTGTAAACAAGACTATACAGGTCACAAGCCACTTCCTCTTCACTAAGTAAGAAATGCCCTTTGAATGCAGGGTTGCCAGATCTGAGCGACAGTTTCCAGCCCGAACGCAACGTAAAACCCGCCCACCTCAATAAAAACCAGCCCAAATCTCCACCTAGCAAAAAACTTATGTTGAATGTAAAAGTATAGACGTAGCCTGATAAAGAGCATGACATCATAAACAATTTTATAAAATAAACACAGAAAAATGCACAAACAAGCTTCCTTGTCAGCAAAAAATTAGAACTATTTAGTCAGTCACATGCAGTTTTTATAGAATGGATCTTTTTGAAGTTTATTACTCTTTTCTTGAACTGAAGAAAGCTGAACACTAATAACTATGTACAGTCCATGAAAGCCAAACATGAGGCTAATACATGGAGGAATCAAATCCCCCCAACAATTGCTGGGGAGGTTTGAAACTGGCTGATGTCCACCCGTTCCTGCTCAGGCCAGAGCGCACATCCGTGAGGCTTGAGAGGTGCAGCAGACCCATTCGATTTCTCGTGTCATCCTTTAGCAGCGTCACTTGGGAAAATGCCCTCTCAACGTAAGCATTAGAGATGGGCAGAGTGAGCAATCTGATTGCACCCAGGGAAAGCTCTTTAAAACAATTATTTCCCATAGGATCTTTGAATGCTTCAACTTCAAGCCAAAAAGCGTCGATGGCTTGTTTGCTTGAGAAGCCGGCTCTACGTTTCTCCACTGGCTTTCTAAGATGTCTTCTGGACATGAAAAAAAATCAGTAGGTAAGTCTGTGACTCGAGGCCTGTTTATAGTGGACATCACTATTTTGGGGGAAAGCAACTCCAATTTGTGCAGCATCTCCATTGAAGCAGGCAGGCACCTTTGATATTGAGCCAGCTCTTCTTTAAGGAAAGCCACGCACCGTGCTGAGATGGTTCTCTGAGATGGTCTCCTCCTGTTCAGGTGCAAGTGGGCTGGCCTCCAGCAGCTGTTGGAATGTGGTACCCAGATCAGCATTCTGATGGGAGAGGTAAATGCTGTGCGATTTAAGATCAAGCTCTCGCAGTGGCACATCATTGTTCATACGCAATACGCTGGGCTTAACAAACCTTCTCAGTGTAGCATAGAAAATAAGAAAATAAGATGCATTAGGAAAAAGGAGGCGAAAAAAAAACCCTCCCAGACTGTCCTTCAAGTAGGGCAGTGTGAGATATGGGGAAAAAAAAAGTCCCAGCAACAAGCACGTAAACACATAACATAGACATAACATTGCAACAGGGGAGGGGGACAGGGGATGTGGAAGTAGTCCAATGTAGGCAACAGCCATCCGGTCCTGCAGCTAGAACCGTCTCGTTATCTTGTTCTCCGGGGGAAGTTGTTTGGCTCCAGCAACGGCCTTGGCCGAGGCCGTCTGGAAGAAGGGGGGGAAGCCGAAAAAGAAAAGATCTTTTTGTCAAATTCAAAGAGATAGAACTAACAATTACGAGACAAGAGAAGCCAGCGAGGAAAGATAGGGGAGGGAGAGGGAAAAGATGCGACCGCCTTCGCCGAGAGCAAGAAGAAGGATCCCTAAATACACTCAGCGTGTCTCCGGTTTCCAGCTGGAAGTATTTATTCACTGTTTTGATTTCATTTAAGACGGGGCGGAGAAAGTGCACATACAGAATGTTTCCTTTTTCACTGTACATTTCTTTTAAAATCCTCGCGGAATAGCAGTGCTCTGCATCGGATACCAAACTAAAATGGATTTTAAGCGCATCCTCTTGGTCCAGAATTCTTTCGATACAGTCAGAGATCACTAACCAGCGAGTGGAGCTGGGGGATATAAACTTTAACGGGCAGCCGCCGTCATTTAGGGTTTCGTAAACAGCCTTATAATCACCCTGACGCTTTGCTACGCGGCGGATAAGCTGTAGACTTGGCTGTAATTCCTTGAGGAGCGTAAAAACAGAGTGATTTTTTCCTACCATAACACTCGCTCCATCTGTCGCGATCCCCACCAAGTTTTTGATATCCAGGCCATACTCTCTTAGAAAAGCAACAACTGCATCTGATATTCCATTTGCGTTACAGTCCAAGAGCTCCACAAGTCCAAGATATGTGCTGACAAACTTACGGTGCTTCACTGATCGGTACTTAACACAGATACACAGGAGCTTGTTTACTGATATGTCGGTGGTCTCATCAAGATACAGTGAATATGGAGACTCACCAATATCCTCACGTAACTCTTCTCTAAAATGTGGCGCCAGAACAGACTTTATCACTGCAGTGCACTTCGTCCTGTGCATTTTGAATGCTCCCACTTCATCTTGAATAATATCGGACAAGTCATCAACTGCGTTGACGGATGTGTGACAAGCCACATATGTCGCAATCCTCAGTTCACAACGTTTTTGGTCATCCTGTATTGTCTTTTGACCAGCAGCAGACCCCCTTGGTACAGCAAAAGACTTAACACTTGGCACACAACGAGACTTGTGTTTTTTTGTGGCGCCATGTTCCTTCAAATCATTAAGTTGCGCTCGAATTTCTGTTACAATACTTGCAACGAGCTTTGGAGTCATACTCTGGCACAGGGGCAATCCAGCATTTTAGTTCCGGATAGGTCTCCCATTCCTTTCTGTAAAGTTTTTTGTATTTTCCCCACTTCGGCTATCTCTAGGTAAATACAAGTTTAAGAGAGAAGGCCCAGTCACCTCTCTGTGACTTGGTTGAACTTTTTAAAGTTGTTTTGGTGCTTATAACAAGTGACCAATACAATTTCACTGTGATGTTTGGTTAACCAATGACTGTCACTGATTGATGATGTCATGTCATATTTGACAGATTCTCTGAATGAACTAATTGTGACGGCTGACTGGACAGCTAAGTGACATGTACATTTTTTTTATGTTTCTCCATATAATCACCATGATTTTTTTTATATATTCTTAGTATATTTTTAATATGTTTTTTTTTAAATGGTAATAATAATAATAATGACAGTAAAACCCACTAAATATTTTAAAAGGCAGCCCAAATTTTATAGACCCGCCCAATGCTATCGACGATTTAGGACAAATGAGATGTCCCTATATGTCTGACCATAGAGTAGTTTTTAGTATGCTCTAAAATGGTGTCCAGACTTAAAATCTTACTTGTCCCTAAAATGTACTCTTAAATTATTTGTGTATTTAAAGTGTGTAAACACACACCCTTTACAGTTTAGCTGTCTCTGTGGGAAGATAAGGCTGCTGCCCCTCCCCTGCTTCACACTTACTGAGAGATAAGAGAGAAACAGAGGAATACAGTACTGTAACTTAGATCATAGTTTATAATGGTGTATAAACAATGTGAAATGGAGCAGGGGAACAACACATCAAAGCATATGATTTTAAGAAGTACGTCTTTCAAAAAAGAAGAGAGACAAATGTTTACATTTCTTAAAGTAGTAGTATATAATTCATAACACTTCCTTGATAGCACACGTACATCTCAGAGACGTCTATTTGACGTCTGTATTTACATCTGCAAGATGCGGTTTGCTCATCTGCAACACGTCTATTGGCCGTTTCCTATCAGATGTCAAATAGATGTCTATTAGATGTTTATGATTTAGGATGTATGTAAAAATAACATCTTACATACACAGCAAATGCCTTCCAGATCAAGAGATCTTTAACAGACATCTTGCAGATGTTGAGGAAGATTTTATTAACTAAAATATAAAAGGAATCATGTCCAAATTATTTTACCATTATAGTTTTGCAGTTCTACCCTATATTCTGCTGGGCAAGCACATACTGTTATTGTTAGGGGCCCACTGGTGAGGCCATAGTATGTAAAATGGTCAAGCACACCGTGTCCTTATTTGGGGATTTACTAGTGAGACCATGGTATAGAAAACATCTGTTTCCCTCATAGTGGTTACTCCAGGAACCCCCAATAACTTAGGTTGACATGTTTACGTGAGAAGACCAGTATAAAAAGCTGTCCTCAACCAAGTAGGATCAGTTCTCTATAGACAACTCGGCTTGACTGCTTCAGCAATAAAGTCTATCTTTTGGCATCAATACCCGAGACTCAAGAGTACTTCTTCAGCGGGGAAAGGAATAGCAGTGCTCTGCATCGGATACCAAACTAAAATGGATTTTAAGCGCATCCTCTTGGTCCAGAATTCTTTCGATACAGTCAGAGATCACTAACCAGCGAGTGGAGCTGGGGGATATAAACTTTAACGGGCAGCCGCCGTCATTTAGGGTTTCGTAAACAGCCTTATAATCACCCTGACGCTTTGCTGAGTGAGCAAACCAGTTATAGGTTTCTCGTATCATGTACTCCATACTGCTTGGGAGAAGTTGCATAGCTTTGTTAGCAACAATATCTAAAGAATGGCATACGCAGCGGATAAGCTGTAGACTTGGCTGTAATTCCTTGAGGAGCGTAAAAACAGAGTGATTTTTTCCTACCATAACACTCGCTCCATCTGTCGCGATCCCCACCAAGTTTTTGATATCCAGGCCATACTCTCTTAGAAAAGCAACAACTGCATCTGATATTCCATTTGCGTTACAGTCCAAGAGCTCCACAAGTCCAAGATATGTGCTGACAAACTTACGGTGCTTCACTGATCGGTACTTAACACAGATACACAGGAGCTTGTTTACTGATATGTCGGTGGTCTCATCAAGATACAGTGAATATGGAGACTCACCAATATCCTCACGTAACTCTTCTCTAAAATGTGGCGCCAGAACAGACTTTATCACTGCAGTGCACTTCGTCCTGTGCATTTTGAATGCTCCCACTTCATCTTGAATAATATCGGACAAGTCATCAACTGCGTTGACGGATGTGTGACAAGCCACATATGTCGCAATCCTCAGTTCACAACGTTTTTGGTCATCCTGTATTGTCTTTTGACCAGCAGCAGACCCCCTTGGTACAGCAAAAGACTTAACACTTGGCACACAACGAGACTTGTGTTTTTTTGTGGCGCCATGTTCCTTCAAATCATTAAGTTGCGCTCGAATTTCTGTTACAATACTTGCAACGAGCTTTGGAGTCATACTCTGGCACAGGGGCAATCCAGCATTTTAGTTCCGGATAGGTCTCCCATTCCTTTCTGTAAAGTTTTTTGTATTTTCCCCACTTCGGCTATCTCTAGGTAAATACAAGTTTAAGAGAGAAGGCCCAGTCACCTCTCTGTGACTTGGTTGAACTTTTTAAAGTTGTTTTGGTGCTTATAACAAGTGACCAATACAATTTCACTGTGATGTTTGGTTAACCAATGACTGTCACTGATTGATGATGTCATGTCATATTTGACAGATTCTCTGAATGAACTAATTGTGACGGCTGACTGGACAGCTAAGTGACATGTACATTTTTTTTATGTTTCTCCATATAATCACCATGATTTTTTTTATATATTCTTAGTATATTTTTAATATGTTTTTTTTTAAATGGTAATAATAATAATAATGACAGTAAAACCCACTAAATATTTTAAAAGGCAGCCCAAATTTTATAGACCCGCCCAATGCTATCGACGATTTAGGACAAATGAGATGTCCCTATATGTCTGACCATAGAGTAGTTTTTAGTATGCTCTAAAATGGTGTCCAGACTTAAAATCTTACTTGTCCCTAAAATGTACTCTTAAATTATTTGTGTATTTAAAGTGTGTAAACACACACCCTTTACAGTTTAGCTGTCTCTGTGGGAAGATAAGGCTGCTGCCCCTCCCCTGCTTCACACTTACTGAGAGATAAGAGAGAAACAGAGGAATACAGTACTGTAACTTAGATCATAGTTTATAATGGTGTATAAACAATGTGAAATGGAGCAGGGGAACAACACATCAAAGCATATGATTTTAAGAAGTACGTCTTTCAAAAAAGAAGAGAGACAAATGTTTACATTTCTTAAAGTAGTAGTATATAATTCATAACACTTCCTTGATAGCACACGTACATCTCAGAGACGTCTATTTGACGTCTGTATTTACATCTGCAAGATGCGGTTTGCTCATCTGCAACATGTCTATTGGCCGTTTCCTATCAGATGTCAAATAGATGTCTATTAGATGTTTATGATTTAGGATGTATGTAAAAATAACATCTTACATACACAGCAAATGCCTTCCAGATCAAGAGATCTTTAACAGACATCTTGCAGATGTTGAGGAAGATTTTATTAACTAAAATATAAAAGGAATCATGTCCAAATTATTTTACCATTATAGTTTTGCAGTTCTACCCTATATTCTGCTGGGCAAGCACATACTGTTATTGTTAGGGGCCCACTGGTGAGGCCATAGTATGTAAAATGGTCAAGCACACCGTGTCCTTATTTGGGGATTTACTAGTGAGACCATGGTATAGAAAACATCTGTTTCCCTCATAGTGGTTACTCCAGGAACCCCCAATAACTTAGGTTGACATGTTTACGTGAGAAGACCAGTATAAAAAGCTGTCCTCAACCAAGTAGGATCAGTTCTCTATAGACAACTCGGCTTGACTGCTTCAGCAATAAAGTCTATCTTTTGGCATCAATACCCGAGACTCAAGAGTACTTCTTCAGCGGGGAAAGGAATAGCAGTGCTCTGCATCGGATACCAAACTAAAATGGATTTTAAGCGCATCCTCTTGGTCCAGAATTCTTTCGATACAGTCAGAGATCACTAACCAGCGAGTGGAGCTGGGGGATATAAACTTTAACGGGCAGCCGCCGTCATTTAGGGTTTCGTAAACAGCCTTATAATCACCCTGACGCTTTGCTGAGTGAGCAAACCAGTTATAGGTTTCTCGTATCATGTACTCCATACTGCTTGGGAGAAGTTGCATAGCTTTGTTAGCAACAATATCTAAAGAATGGCATACGCAGCGGATAAGCTGTAGACTTGGCTGTAATTCCTTGAGGAGCGTAAAAACAGAGTGATTTTTTCCTACCATAACACTCGCTCCATCTGTCGCGATCCCCACCAAGTTTTTGATATCCAGGCCATACTCTCTTAGAAAAGCAACAACTGCATCTGATATTCCATTTGCGTTACAGTCCAAGAGCTCCACAAGTCCAAGATATGTGCTGACAAACTTACGGTGCTTCACTGATCGGTACTTAACACAGATACACAGGAGCTTGTTTACTGATATGTCGGTGGTCTCATCAAGATACAGTGAATATGGAGACTCACCAATATCCTCACGTAACTCTTCTCTAAAATGTGGCGCCAGAACAGACTTTATCACTGCAGTGCACTTCGTCCTGTGCATTTTGAATGCTCCCACTTCATCTTGAATAATATCGGACAAGTCATCAACTGCGTTGACGGATGTGTGACAAGCCACATATGTCGCAATCCTCAGTTCACAACGTTTTTGGTCATCCTGTATTGTCTTTTGACCAGCAGCAGACCCCCTTGGTACAGCAAAAGACTTAACACTTGGCACACAACGAGACTTGTGTTTTTTTGTGGCGCCATGTTCCTTCAAATCATTAAGTTGCGCTCGAATTTCTGTTACAATACTTGCAACGAGCTTTGGAGTCATACTCTGGCACAGGGGCAATCCAGCATTTTAGTTCCGGATAGGTCTCCCATTCCTTTCTGTAAAGTTTTTTGTATTTTCCCCACTTCGGCTATCTCTAGGTAAATACAAGTTTAAGAGAGAAGGCCCAGTCACCTCTCTGTGACTTGGTTGAACTTTTTAAAGTTGTTTTGGTGCTTATAACAAGTGACCAATACAATTTCACTGTGATGTTTGGTTAACCAATGACTGTCACTGATTGATGATGTCATGTCATATTTGACAGATTCTCTGAATGAACTAATTGTGACGGCTGACTGGACAGCTAAGTGACATGTACATTTTTTTTATGTTTCTCCATATAATCACCATGATTTTTTTTATATATTCTTAGTATATTTTTAATATGTTTTTTTTTAAATGGTAATAATAATAATAATGACAGTAAAACCCACTAAATATTTTAAAAGGCAGCCCAAATTTTATAGACCCGCCCAATGCTATCGACGATTTAGGACAAATGAGATGTCCCTATATGTCTGACCATAGAGTAGTTTTTAGTATGCTCTAAAATGGTGTCCAGACTTAAAATCTTACTTGTCCCTAAAATGTACTCTTAAATTATTTGTGTATTTAAAGTGTGTAAACACACACCCTTTACAGTTTAGCTGTCTCTGTGGGAAGATAAGGCTGCTGCCCCTCCCCTGCTTCACACTTACTGAGAGATAAGAGAGAAACAGAGGAATACAGTACTGTAACTTAGATCATAGTTTATAATGGTGTATAAACAATGTGAAATGGAGCAGGGGAACAACACATCAAAGCATATGATTTTAAGAAGTACGTCTTTCAAAAAAGAAGAGAGACAAATGTTTACATTTCTTAAAGTAGTAGTATATAATTCATAACACTTCCTTGATAGCACACGTACATCTCAGAGACGTCTATTTGACGTCTGTATTTACATCTGCAAGATGCGGTTTGCTCATCTGCAACACGTCTATTGGCCGTTTCCTATCAGATGTCAAATAGATGTCTATTAGATGTTTATGATTTAGGATGTATGTAAAAATAACATCTTACATACACAGCAAATGCCTTCCAGATCAAGAGATCTTTAACAGACATCTTGCAGATGTTGAGGAAGATTTTATTAACTAAAATATAAAAGGAATCATGTCCAAATTATTTTACCATTATAGTTTTGCAGTTCTACCCTATATTCTGCTGGGCAAGCACATACTGTTATTGTTAGGGGCCCACTGGTGAGGCCATAGTATGTAAAATGGTCAAGCACACCGTGTCCTTATTTGGGGATTTACTAGTGAGACCATGGTATAGAAAACATCTGTTTCCCTCATAGTGGTTACTCCAGGAACCCCCAATAACTTAGGTTGACATGTTTACGTGAGAAGACCAGTATAAAAAGCTGTCCTCAACCAAGTAGGATCAGTTCTCTATAGACAACTCGGCTTGACTGCTTCAGCAATAAAGTCTATCTTTTGGCATCAATACCCGAGACTCAAGAGTACTTCTTCAGCGGGGAAAGGAATAGCAGTGCTCTGCATCGGATACCAAACTAAAATGGATTTTAAGCGCATCCTCTTGGTCCAGAATTCTTTCGATACAGTCAGAGATCACTAACCAGCGAGTGGAGCTGGGGGATATAAACTTTAACGGGCAGCCGCCGTCATTTAGGGTTTCGTAAACAGCCTTATAATCACCCTGACGCTTTGCTGAGTGAGCAAACCAGTTATAGGTTTCTCGTATCATGTACTCCATACTGCTTGGGAGAAGTTGCATAGCTTTGTTAGCAACAATATCTAAAGAATGGCATACGCAGCGGATAAGCTGTAGACTTGGCTGTAATTCCTTGAGGAGCGTAAAAACAGAGTGATTTTTTCCTACCATAACACTCGCTCCATCTGTCGCGATCCCCACCAAGTTTTTGATATCCAGGCCATACTCTCTTAGAAAAGCAACAACTGCATCTGATATTCCATTTGCGTTACAGTCCAAGAGCTCCACAAGTCCAAGATATGTGCTGACAAACTTACGGTGCTTCACTGATCGGTACTTAACACAGATACACAGGAGCTTGTTTACTGATATGTCGGTGGTCTCATCAAGATACAGTGAATATGGAGACTCACCAATATCCTCACGTAACTCTTCTCTAAAATGTGGCGCCAGAACAGACTTTATCACTGCAGTGCACTTCGTCCTGTGCATTTTGAATGCTCCCACTTCATCTTGAATAATATCGGACAAGTCATCAACTGCGTTGACGGATGTGTGACAAGCCACATATGTCGCAATCCTCAGTTCACAACGTTTTTGGTCATCCTGTATTGTCTTTTGACCAGCAGCAGACCCCCTTGGTACAGCAAAAGACTTAACACTTGGCACACAACGAGACTTGTGTTTTTTTGTGGCGCCATGTTCCTTCAAATCATTAAGTTGCGCTCGAATTTCTGTTACAATACTTGCAACGAGCTTTGGAGTCATACTCTGGCACAGGGGCAATCCAGCATTTTAGTTCCGGATAGGTCTCCCATTCCTTTCTGTAAAGTTTTTTGTATTTTCCCCACTTCGGCTATCTCTAGGTAAATACAAGTTTAAGAGAGAAGGCCCAGTCACCTCTCTGTGACTTGGTTGAACTTTTTAAAGTTGTTTTGGTGCTTATAACAAGTGACCAATACAATTTCACTGTGATGTTTGGTTAACCAATGACTGTCACTGATTGATGATGTCATGTCATATTTGACAGATTCTCTGAATGAACTAATTGTGACGGCTGACTGGACAGCTAAGTGACATGTACATTTTTTTTATGTTTCTCCATATAATCACCATGATTTTTTTTATATATTCTTAGTATATTTTTAATATGTTTTTTTTTAAATGGTAATAATAATAATAATGACAGTAAAACCCACTAAATATTTTAAAAGGCAGCCCAAATTTTATAGACCCGCCCAATGCTATCGACGATTTAGGACAAATGAGATGTCCCTATATGTCTGACCATAGAGTAGTTTTTAGTATGCTCTAAAATGGTGTCCAGACTTAAAATCTTACTTGTCCCTAAAATGTACTCTTAAATTATTTGTGTATTTAAAGTGTGTAAACACACACCCTTTACAGTTTAGCTGTCTCTGTGGGAAGATAAGGCTGCTGCCCCTCCCCTGCTTCACACTTACTGAGAGATAAGAGAGAAACAGAGGAATACAGTACTGTAACTTAGATCATAGTTTATAATGGTGTATAAACAATGTGAAATGGAGCAGGGGAACAACACATCAAAGCATATGATTTTAAGAAGTACGTCTTTCAAAAAAGAAGAGAGACAAATGTTTACATTTCTTAAAGTAGTAGTATATAATTCATAACACTTCCTTGATAGCACACGTACATCTCAGAGACGTCTATTTGACGTCTGTATTTACATCTGCAAGATGCGGTTTGCTCATCTGCAACATGTCTATTGGCCGTTTCCTATCAGATGTCAAATAGATGTCTATTAGATGTTTATGATTTAGGATGTATGTAAAAATAACATCTTACATACACAGCAAATGCCTTCCAGATCAAGAGATCTTTAACAGACATCTTGCAGATGTTGAGGAAGATTTTATTAACTAAAATATAAAAGGAATCATGTCCAAATTATTTTACCATTATAGTTTTGCAGTTCTACCCTATATTCTGCTGGGCAAGCACATACTGTTATTGTTAGGGGCCCACTGGTGAGGCCATAGTATGTAAAATGGTCAAGCACACCGTGTCCTTATTTGGGGATTTACTAGTGAGACCATGGTATAGAAAACATCTGTTTCCCTCATAGTGGTTACTCCAGGAACCCCCAATAACTTAGGTTGACATGTTTACGTGAGAAGACCAGTATAAAAAGCTGTCCTCAACCAAGTAGGATCAGTTCTCTATAGACAACTCGGCTTGACTGCTTCAGCAATAAAGTCTATCTTTTGGCATCAATACCCGAGACTCAAGAGTACTTCTTCAGCGGGGAAAGGAATAGCAGTGCTCTGCATCGGATACCAAACTAAAATGGATTTTAAGCGCATCCTCTTGGTCCAGAATTCTTTCGATACAGTCAGAGATCACTAACCAGCGAGTGGAGCTGGGGGATATAAACTTTAACGGGCAGCCGCCGTCATTTAGGGTTTCGTAAACAGCCTTATAATCACCCTGACGCTTTGCTGAGTGAGCAAACCAGTTATAGGTTTCTCGTATCATGTACTCCATACTGCTTGGGAGAAGTTGCATAGCTTTGTTAGCAACAATATCTAAAGAATGGCATACGCAGCGGATAAGCTGTAGACTTGGCTGTAATTCCTTGAGGAGCGTAAAAACAGAGTGATTTTTTCCTACCATAACACTCGCTCCATCTGTCGCGATCCCCACCAAGTTTTTGATATCCAGGCCATACTCTCTTAGAAAAGCAACAACTGCATCTGATATTCCATTTGCGTTACAGTCCAAGAGCTCCACAAGTCCAAGATATGTGCTGACAAACTTACGGTGCTTCACTGATCGGTACTTAACACAGATACACAGGAGCTTGTTTACTGATATGTCGGTGGTCTCATCAAGATACAGTGAATATGGAGACTCACCAATATCCTCACGTAACTCTTCTCTAAAATGTGGCGCCAGAACAGACTTTATCACTGCAGTGCACTTCGTCCTGTGCATTTTGAATGCTCCCACTTCATCTTGAATAATATCGGACAAGTCATCAACTGCGTTGACGGATGTGTGACAAGCCACATATGTCGCAATCCTCAGTTCACAACGTTTTTGGTCATCCTGTATTGTCTTTTGACCAGCAGCAGACCCCCTTGGTACAGCAAAAGACTTAACACTTGGCACACAACGAGACTTGTGTTTTTTTGTGGCGCCATGTTCCTTCAAATCATTAAGTTGCGCTCGAATTTCTGTTACAATACTTGCAACGAGCTTTGGAGTCATACTCTGGCACAGGGGCAATCCAGCATTTTAGTTCCGGATAGGTCTCCCATTCCTTTCTGTAAAGTTTTTTGTATTTTCCCCACTTCGGCTATCTCTAGGTAAATACAAGTTTAAGAGAGAAGGCCCAGTCACCTCTCTGTGACTTGGTTGAACTTTTTAAAGTTGTTTTGGTGCTTATAACAAGTGACCAATACAATTTCACTGTGATGTTTGGTTAACCAATGACTGTCACTGATTGATGATGTCATGTCATATTTGACAGATTCTCTGAATGAACTAATTGTGACGGCTGACTGGACAGCTAAGTGACATGTACATTTTTTTTATGTTTCTCCATATAATCACCATGATTTTTTTTATATATTCTTAGTATATTTTTAATATGTTTTTTTTTAAATGGTAATAATAATAATAATGACAGTAAAACCCACTAAATATTTTAAAAGGCAGCCCAAATTTTATAGACCCGCCCAATGCTATCGACGATTTAGGACAAATGAGATGTCCCTATATGTCTGACCATAGAGTAGTTTTTAGTATGCTCTAAAATGGTGTCCAGACTTAAAATCTTACTTGTCCCTAAAATGTACTCTTAAATTATTTGTGTATTTAAAGTGTGTAAACACACACCCTTTACAGTTTAGCTGTCTCTGTGGGAAGATAAGGCTGCTGCCCCTCCCTTGCTTCACACTTACTGAGAGATAAGAGAGAAACAGAGGAATACAGTACTGTAACTTAGATCATAGTTTATAATGGTGTATAAACAATGTGAAATGGAGCAGGGGAACAACACATCAAAGCATATGATTTTAAGAAGTACGTCTTTCAAAAAAGAAGAGAGACAAATGTTTACATTTCTTAAAGTAGTAGTATATAATTCATAACACTTCCTTGATAGCACACGTACATCTCAGAGACGTCTATTTGACGTCTGTATTTACATCTGCAAGATGCGGTTTGCTCATCTGCAACACGTCTATTGGCCGTTTCCTATCAGATGTCAAATAGATGTCTATTAGATGTTTATGATTTAGGATGTATGTAAAAATAACATCTTACATACACAGCAAATGCCTTCCAGATCAAGAGATCTTTAACAGACATCTTGCAGATGTTGAGGAAGATTTTATTAACTAAAATATAAAAGGAATCATGTCCAAATTATTTTACCATTATAGTTTTGCAGTTCTACCCTATATTCTGCTGGGCAAGCACATACTGTTATTGTTAGGGGCCCACTGGTGAGGCCATAGTATGTAAAATGGTCAAGCACACCGTGTCCTTATTTGGGGATTTACTAGTGAGACCATGGTATAGAAAACATCTGTTTCCCTCATAGTGGTTACTCCAGGAACCCCCAATAACTTAGGTTGACATGTTTACGTGAGAAGACCAGTATAAAAAGCTGTCCTCAACCAAGTAGGATCAGTTCTCTATAGACAACTCGGCTTGACTGCTTCAGCAATAAAGTCTATCTTTTGGCATCAATACCCGAGACTCAAGAGTACTTCTTCAGCGGGGAAAGGAATAGCAGTGCTCTGCATCGGATACCAAACTAAAATGGATTTTAAGCGCATCCTCTTGGTCCAGAATTCTTTCGATACAGTCAGAGATCACTAACCAGCGAGTGGAGCTGGGGGATATAAACTTTAACGGGCAGCCGCCGTCATTTAGGGTTTCGTAAACAGCCTTATAATCACCCTGACGCTTTGCTGAGTGAGCAAACCAGTTATAGGTTTCTCGTATCATGTACTCCATACTGCTTGGGAGAAGTTGCATAGCTTTGTTAGCAACAATATCTAAAGAATGGCATACGCAGCGGATAAGCTGTAGACTTGGCTGTAATTCCTTGAGGAGCGTAAAAACAGAGTGATTTTTTCCTACCATAACACTCGCTCCATCTGTCGCGATCCCCACCAAGTTTTTGATATCCAGGCCATACTCTCTTAGAAAAGCAACAACTGCATCTGATATTCCATTTGCGTTACAGTCCAAGAGCTCCACGAGCTCATCTTTTGGCATCAATACCCAAGACTCAAGAGTACTTCTTCAGCGGGGAAAGGGGGAAACCACAACAATGTACATGTGTTATCTGGGTTTACAATACGTTTTGCTGGTTAACATTAGTTCCCAGATAGCACACGTACAACTGCAAGATGTCTGTTAAAGATCTTTTGATCTAGAAAGCATCTACTGTGTACAAACATCTGGCAGACGTCTGTAAGATGTCAGCTTTACATACATTCTAGATGCAAACTACGTAAAAAATATGTCTTACAGATGTAAATGCAGACATCAAATAGACGTTTCCAAGATGTACGTGTGCTATCAGGGTTGTTGGCACCCAAATGACAGCAATTTTCTGTAAACTATATTACCAATTTGGGCACCATGTAGGGATGGGTGATATGGGCTTAAAAATTTATCATGATAATTTCTGGTATTTATTATGATGATAATATCAATGACGATAATTCAGGGAATCCTGTTTCTTTGGAGAAAAGTATTATCTTTCATATTTTTACCCAAAATACACACATAATGTAATGACTGTTTAATTCACTGATTTTTTTTTTTTTTTTTTTTACTTTTTGTAGGGGAAGCTCCTAACACCAAGACAAATTCCTTGTGTGTAATACAACACACTTGGCAATAAAGCTCTTTCTGATTCGGAAGCCGGAGGGCGCCCTTGCGCAGAAACTCCACACATGCTTTATAGTATAAGTAGTAGTACTGACGACGCTTCAGGAATCTCTAATCCAGTTATCACTCTAGCTGAATAAAATGCAGATAAAGAAATTTTAACTGAGGAAACTGAAGACAATAAACATATGATGGCTACAATATATGGTTTGTCTGTGTTCTTCAAGCAATCTTGGTATTTTTTTAATGATAAAGTACATTAATACTGCAACGCTAATCGACATAGCCTTTATAATACTATAAAATAGTATGATTTCAGCCTCATTCTGTGATATGAAACCACGTCTGATATTAAAAGGTTATTTCAAACACTCAACTGTGTTATGAAGTTAATTTGGAGAAAAAGCATGTCAATAAATTATATCTTTGTTGGACAACAGGTTTGTAAACAATCTTATACACATCCAAAACTGCATCGCACACGTGCTACTAGTACATTATTTGTAGCCTACGTTATTAAAGGCCGATTTTTGTTGCACTGTACAATTTTAGCCAAACCAGTTCTAGATTGGAGCTCCTCATTTAGCGATATACTAGTTTCACGTCCGCCCTCAGCATGTCAGTACGTACTGTCACACACAGAAATATGTCAACAACTAGACTTTATCGTTATTATCGCAGGAAGACTAATTCTTATCGTGGGGATAAATTTTACCGGTATATTGCAAACGATAAGATATCGCCTATCCCTACCGCCATGTAGAATTTAGTCTACAGAATAGAATTACAGTTACAGTTCAGGTGCTTGCACACAAATCTTTACTTGTCACACAATTTCTGAAACCTGACACTCAAACACCAGAACCACGCACCGAATCTGCAAAACCATAAACTAATTCTCGGCCTATGATTCCGTTTTCAATTTCATAAAACACGTTTTGCAAAACACAACACACAATTCTTGATATAACACACAAAAATCTATCAGGAAGTATCTTGATTTCCTTTTTCAAACACAACCAGTCAGAACGCCACACTAATTCATCAGTGCCTCACACTAACTCCTCACTTGTGCACACACTCATTGCTTTACTTAACACCAAGAATGGGCCTTGGAATAGGTTTTGGAATAATCACCTTTTTCAAAATTATGTATGGTTTCTGTCCAACTACAGATGTTGAAGTATACTACCAGTCAAAAGTTTTTGAACAGAATTCTTTTTTAAAGAATTCTCTTCTGCTCCCCAAGCCTGCATTTATTTGATACAGCAAAAGCAGTAATATGGTGATAAAGTTTTACTATTTACAGTTTTTTTTCAATTGCTTACACACTAAAATTAAAACTTTCCCACAATTAACAAAACCTTACACTCAAGGAGCAAAACTCCGCCTAGATTTGCACAACTGTAAGCACATTGTCAGCTTCACACATTTTGCAAAACATTACACACAGTGATTTTGCAAAACACTAAACACACTTGTATGCATTTGACACCGAAATTTATCATGATGTCATTTCCTTGCAATTTTAAAGCAAAGGCTTTTAAATTAACACACCCCATGAACCAATTGGTTAACCACAGCCACCAGGTGTGCACACACACTGGTGCTTAATTGTAGACACACCAATCAGGTTTAAGCACTATAAAAAGGCAACAGGCAAGTTCACCCATCTTCAACAAAAATGGACGGTGTCAGAAGAAGAGGAAGAGTAAAGATGAGAGGGGGAATCTGGAGAGAACAAGATGGAGGAAGAGGCCAAGGTAGGGGAAGAGGAAGAGGGAGAAGAAGACCTAGAGGAGGGGTAGGACATGCACAAAGAAGAAGACAACCAAATCTGTGTAACGAAATTTGTGCTACAATTGTGGACCATGTAATAAACCACGGATTAACACTGAGGGAGGCTGGACTGAGAGTACAGCCTAACCTAAGCAGGTACACAGTGGCATCAATAGTTCGGACATTTCGTCAAGAGCACAGGTGAGAAACTTATCTTCTGTCAACAGAAAATCCATAGCTTACTGCATGTACTATATCAACCGTTTTGGTATGTATTCATGTATCACTTGGGCGTGGGCGGATTTGTCATTCTACACCTTACATCACCTTACAAGTTGGACTGTTCCATTTTGAACGGATTCGGTTCTTGGTACTGGAGGATTCCACCGTGAGTATCATCCTGGGACGCCCCTGGTTGCAACAACATCGTCCCACTCTCCGCTGGGATCCCTGTGATGTCACTGGCTGGAGCGAACGCTGTTTTGAACATTGTCTCTCCAACATTCCTCAACCACTTCCCGTTCCAGTCATGCTGTCGTCGACTCTAGTTGAAAGCCCTGAACCAGAAAATCCTCCAGAAATCCCGGCGGAGTATGTGGTGTTCCAGGATGTCTTCAGTAAACAAGCAGCCACCCATCTTCCACCGCATCGGCCATGGGACTGTGCGATTGACCTGCTGCCTGGAGCCCAACTACCCAAGGGTAAGGTTTACCCTCTGTCCATCCCGGAGTGCCAGGCGATGGAGGAATACATCGAGGAAGCCCTGAAACAAGGTTTCATTCAGCCATACACCTCGCCTTCAAGCTTCTTCTTCGTGGGCAAGAAGGATGGAGGTTTAAGACCATGCATTGACTACAGACAACTCAACTCACAGATCATTCATCAGCCTTATCCTCTACCCATGGTACCTGCCGCCCTCGAAGAGCTTCGTGGAGCCCGAGTCTTCACGAAGCTGGACCTGCGGAGTGCATACAACCTCATTCGTATTCGTAAGGGAGACGAGTGGAAGACGGCCTTCATAACACCCACAGGGCACTACGAATACCGGGTTATGCCGTACGGTTTGTCCATCAGTCCCTCCGTCTTTCAAATGTTTATGAATGAGGTGTTCCGGGAGTACCTGCATCGGTTTGTGGTGGTCTATATCAATGATATTCTGATGTACTCCCAGGCCGAACATCGCCAGCACGTCCAGCTGGTCCTCCAGAAACCCCGCCAACACAGTCTGTTCCTCAAGTTGGAGAAGTGCGAGTTCCACCAGTCCACCGTCCAGTTCCTAGGTTACAACATCAGTGCTGAGGGTGTGCAAATGGACCAGGGGAAAGTCAATGCCATCCAGAAGTAGCCACTACCCAACAGTGTCAAGGAACTTCAACGCTTCCTAGGTTTCACCAACTTCTATCGCCGGTTCATTATGGATTACAGTACCATCACCGCCCCTTTAACCTCCCTCCTGCGGGGTAAACCCAAACAACTCATCTGGAACCCCGCTGCCCACGAAGCATTCCAACGGCTGAAGACCACCTTTAGCACCGATCCTGTCCTACACCATCCAGACCCCGAACGCCCATTTACCGTAGAGGTCGACGCCTCCACCATCGGCGTAGGAGCGGTGCTATCACAAGCGGTCGTCGACTCCTCAGTCCTCCATCCCTGCGCCTTCTTCTCCCGTAAGCTGACTCTGGCGGAGCAGAATTACGACATCGGGAATAGAGAGCTTCTGGCGATTTAAATTGGCCCTGGAAGAGTGGCAACACTGGCTGGAAGGAGCTACTCACCCATTCACCATCATTACAGATCACAAAAACCTACAGTATCTCAGGGAAGCTCGTCGTTTGAACCCCAGGCAAGCCCGCTGGGCTCTCTTCCTAACACGCTTCAATTTCATCATCATGTATAGACCTGGCTCCAAGAACATACCAGCTGATGCTCTCTCTCGACAGTTCTCTCCTGAAGCAATCTCAGACCCAGAACCCATATTACCCTCAGAGCTCATCGTCAGCCCTATCATCTGGGATCTAGATCAAGCCATTCAACAAGCCACTCTCCAGGAGCCAGCTCCGCCGGAATGCCCAGAAGGAAAGACCTACGTGCCCCTCTCCCAACGTCAAACACTTCTGGGCACAGCTCACGGGGCTCCGAGCTCTGGACACCCAGGCAGCAGTAGGATCCTCTCGCTCATACAATCTCGTTACTGGTGGTCCAGTATGCACCAAGACACCATCAGGTACGTCCAAAGCTGCTCAGTCTGTGCCAAGTCTAATACACCCCGTCAACTCCCTACAGGAAAGCTGGTTCCCTTACCCATCCCGGAGAGGCCCTGGTCCCACCTTGGTGTGGATTTCGTCACGGACCTGCCAGAATCTGAAGGTAACACCTGTGTCCTTGTTGTTGACCGGTTCTCTAAGGCTTGTAAACTGGTACCCCTGAGAGGGTTACCCACGGCCATGGAAACGGCAGAACATCTGTTTCATCAGGTCTTTCGGCACTATGGTCTACCAGAGGAGATCGTTTCGGACCGGGGCCCTCAATTCACTTCCCATGTATGGAAAGCCTTCAAGCTACTGGGTATCACTGTTAACTTGTCATCTGGTTACCATCCACAGACTAACGGCCAGACTGAGAGGAAGATCCAGGAGCTTGGACGTTACCTCCGTGCATACTGCCAAGACGACCAACACAGCTGGAGCAGGTTCCTCCCGTGGGCCGAGTACGCACAAAACTCTCTCCGCCAAGATACCACCGGCCTAACACCATTCCAGTGCGTACTCGGTTACCAGCCTCCGCTGTTCCCCTAGACGGAGGAACCCTCTAATGTTCCAGCTGTCGACCACTGGTTTCAAGAAAGCGAGAGAGTGTGGGACTCAGCTCATCACCATCTACAGCGGGCAGTACGATGACACAAGAACTTTGCGGATGCCAGGAGGAGAGCTGCGCCCCATTACCAACCAGGGGATCTCGTCTGGCTCTCCACCCGTGACCTGCGACTGCGCCTGCCCTGCCGTAAGCTGAGTCCCCGCTATATTGGTCCATTTCGCATCTTGAGGCAGATCAACGACGTGACATACCAGCTTCAGCTCCCACCCAGGTGCAGAATTCATCCCACGTTTCACGTATCCCTCTTAAAACCCTTCTCTCCCTCTGCCACAGACACCCCTGGAGCTGAAGCTGAGCCCCCTCCTCCGGAAGTACTGGAACAATCCTCAGTCTTCACAGTACGCGAGATCTTGGACTCACAACGTCGAGGGGGTCGCCTAGAATACCTCATAGACTGGGAGGGGTACGGCCCGGAGGAAAGATCTTGGGTGAACAGAGATGATGTCCTGGATCCATTACTCTTGCTGGAATTCCACCGCAGCCACCCTAATCGGCCGGCCCCTCGCAGTCGCGGCCATCCTCGGCGTCGTGTTAGGGCATCGGGAGCCGCCCCTGGAAGAGGGGGTAATGTCAGGCATTCACCACAGCCACCTCCATCTGCCACGTCACCCACAGCACCTGGAAAGTCAAGTCAACTACAATACTATTGCCATTTCATGCTCGCTGTCTTACACCAAATCTGTTAATAAATATTCACTCATTCTGTTTTACTTCCGTCTCTGGTCTCTTCCCTGTGTAAGCGTGACACACGGAAAGACCTCTGGACTGCAGCAAGAGGAATTGAGGTGATAAAAAAAAATTTCACTTCTGAAGATATTCAAAACAAGAACACTGCTTTTAATTCCCCCATATGGCACAGATTGGCCAGTAAGATTTTTGGCCAAAACACTCACAAAAACAGGCAATGGCTTTTTGTCATTTGGACTTACAATAGAAGGAACATCAGGGGGTTAACAGAAGAAACGGTGCTATCCAAAACACAACAAAATCAAACAGTAGGGGAGAGGGGAGTCTGTAGAGTCCAACACATTTCAAATGTCTGACAGTCCTGAGGAGGATCCCTCAAACCAAAACCACCACAGTGCCACAATCACTGAAAGCCAAAATGTGCCAGAAAAACAGACAAAAGCTGAAACAAAAACGGGTGATAAACCATACAGACATGTGCCACAAAAACCAAAGAAATTTACAATACACATGTCTTCAAAAGTGTGGAAACAAATTAAACTGCTCAAATACTAAAATTATCTGAGAAAGCCATGGACCCATTACTTTTATGATCAGTTCAGAAAAAAAACCCTTGCTGTCCTCTCCACTTCATTTACCAGCACGTTAGAGCAATCAGGAGCCGAAAGCGCAGGAGTGCTTATTTAAATGTACATGCGAAATGTACATTTTCCACCTGCTGGGCAAGGTACTCCTTTTCCATCAAGACTAAACCATCCAAACATCAAACAGTTATTCCTATAAATGTTAGCCGTGCTGGTACAATCCTGCATTTAAAAAAAGAACATTTCAGACATGCCAGCAATATTAAAAGGGGATCAATTGCCAAAACTGTCATTCAAGGAGTGAGTAACGAATATTACAAGAGGCTGCAAAACACACCTGTCCAAGAACTTCTGGCAGGTAACATTAGCTACAGCCTCAGTAAAAATATTCTTAAAGTAATTTCCCATGAAATCAAGAAAACACTGCAAACACATGACAATATCCTGCTCGAGACTCAGCTCACCCAGTCAATCATCAAACAATGCGATACCACCTCATATTTTGCACCTGGATACGTCCAACACTTCCAGGTCAATCCCTTTGGAGTTCACCTGTATACAGAAACAGGTTTAAGTATTTTGGTTAGTATTCTCAGAGATACATCCCCTGTCAGCCTTTACTTGGACGCAACTGGGGGTGTTATCTCAAAAATACCTTGCCTGGCAAAGGAAAAGATGCTCCTCCGCTTCCACTATCCGAAATGACTGCCAGTGAGCATTCCATTCCCCCAATATTGTTTTGGCTGATGCAGTTTCTCCTCAAACTCTCTAAATACACCAATCAGCACATTCACAAAGTGGAAACCGATTATAGTTGGGCGATGATGCAGGCTGTCCTCTTAGCCTTCAACAAGGAAAGCATGCCAGCTTACCTTGAGAGGACATTTGCCATCTGTCAGAGGCAAAAAACATGGGCAGACATTAAACCCACAACGGTTTTACATCTGTGCTCTGCCCATATCATCAAAGCTGTTGCTTCAGCGTTCCAAAAAAAGACAGCTGATAAGGGCCTGAAAAATTTCGCCACTTACGTTTTTGCAAGGCTGCAAAACACAGTTAGCCTCAATGATGCCCTTGCAATTTTCAAACCCTTTTGCACAGTTTTTATTGCAAGGAAATTAAGCCAAACTGTGAGAGAAAGTCTTGCATTTTTGGAGGGCCTAATTTCCAGCGAAGATGCCATTCTTCAGGATACAACAGAAGAGGTGCCTGAAAAGCTCGAGGTGGGGGACAATTCATCTGCTACAATTGTTGGCAGTTCACCATACTCCAGACTTTTTCGAGGCATTTATGATGATGTCAAAGCCATTGTGGAGGATGAAAATCCACAACATGAAGAAAATCCGTATTACTGTCCAGAAGTAATCACCTTTCTTCTTGACAATTATATGGGCGTCTATCCACTCTGGAGTGGGGTTCTTCTTGGAGACCTCAAAAGATATGCCTTTGACAAGGCAGAGTTGCCTCTTCCAGAACATCACAAAAAAAGAGACACAAACTGTCATGTTGAACAATGGTTCTGCATAGTCAAAACATCAATTCTGCGCAAGAAAAGACACCTCAGGCCAGCACACTTCATCCAAGCCATGTACAGATCCTTGAAGGGTCGGTACAAAGACTATATTATGAGGAACAGTCTTCCCGATGATATCCTTTTCAGACCCCACAGACCATCAAGTAATGTGTCTTTCGCTGAGGAGAGGTGGGGAAGACGGGCATCAAAAAAACATAAAAAAAAGGCACTGGGAAATCACACTTTTACAGAGCACCATTTGAAATGCCCACACCTATGATCCAAAGGATAGCACCAAACATCGGTAATGTCACTGATGTTCTAGAAGGTGTTGCTGAAAAGGTAAATAGATAACAGTAAAGACATTAAGGAAAAGTTGTTGTTTACTAATTGTGCCGGTACTTACAACATTTGTTCAGGTCTTAACACCTACACCATGTGAAGTGAGCAAACCAAAAAGGAACCCAGCAATCGAGTGCATTGACTTGACAAATGAAAAGGACATTTCTGAAGGAGATGTTTCTGTAGAGGTAATTAAAAAAAATGTCATTAATAATTGTAAATATAACCATTGTTAATTAAGCATTAATTCTGACTTTGCTCTAACAAGCAATATTCTAAGCAGGTCCCAACATTCAGGAACACAAAAAATGAAAAGGACAATTCAGAATGTGTTGCTGAAGAGGTAAAAGGAACTTAACAAAATTGAATAATTTAATAGTACCTAAGCATCTACTGACAGCATTTTCTTCAGGTAACAACACTATGGAAGAAACATACTGCAAATGAGCAGATTGTGGCTATCATTAAATCTGCTCATTACAGATGTGAAAACATTGTGCGACATGCTGAATTTTTGACACTGCGACCCCATGAGAGATTATGCGGAGAAGTGAGTGTAGTTTTAGGCTATAATTAATTGTAAGCTAACCCTTCTAATTAAAATTAACAGAATGTATAAAAGATACAAAAATGGCTAAGATATAGATAAAAATATTTACACATTTTTTTCAGTAATAAAAACTGATGCACTTGATATTGTTGAATGTGATTTATAACAAATAATGAAAATGACGGTAAGGGGCTTTCAATGATATGAGGTTTCTTAGCACTAATCTTTATATTGTTGTGTTGTAAAAATGTTTAGGTTATGGAGGGTTACATTCGTGCCATCATCAACAAACACAATAAATCTGGACAACTTTACCAACTCAACCACTACATCACTGGGGTCATTTTACATGGAAAAAGAGAGGAAGTGGCTCGACAAGGGTTGAAGGATGTAAGTTTGTATATATATAATGTGTGTGTATAACTATAATACCTTTACTGCAGTATGCTCTCTCTCTCTCTATATATAAAATATCATCATTCTGTACAGGTTAATTTTGAGCTGTATAGTGGACTGATCACATTTGTTAAAATAGGTAACATCCACTGGATGTTTGTGGTAAGTGATGCAATTTTGCAATTTCTGTTTTCTTAAACTACACTTCATCCATTTTCATCATTCTAACAGAACAAAAAATATTGTCAAATAGACACTGTTCTTGAGCTTGAATGTTAGATCAGTTGGTGACATTCATTTATCAGATAGTATGTGGAATTTTCATTCATTCATTATAAGAATTCATGCTTAAGCAAAGTTTTTAAAATATTGCTGTATTTTTAACAGTACTATGGAGAAAAATGCAAGTGTGAAAGCTTCACTTTCTGTCAAATCTGTATATTGTCTTGCTAAAGTCAAAAGCAGAATGGCGTTATGGAAATAAGCTAGAAATAGAAATTACATAAGGCCATTGAAAAAATGTTAAAAATGTAGAAAAATTTTTTAACACTTTACAAAAGTAATCATATATTATAATTATATATTAGTTACAGTAATGTTTTTTGTAACATTAATGTAACTAGCCAGTAACAAAGTATGTTTACAGCCTTTATTAACAAAAACAATTGCCATAATTTGTTTACTAAAAGTAAGTCGAATGTGTTCTGCTCTGTTAGTACCTTCATCTTCCATCTATACACATTTTTGTCGTGGATCCTGCGTGTTCCACATCTGACAACATGGCCCTGACAAATGCAGCACAAAAATTCCAGTAAGCATTTTGTTATTTTATACTGATACATACATATATACATACATACACTATAAAACCAGACAAGTTACGGTAACGCAAACCTTTTCAGGAAACCGATGGCATTAAACCATATAAGTTTTAAAACCAATAAATATGAGTACTATATGCTCATATACATTGAGTTAACTCATATTTATTGGTTTTAAAACTTAAATGGTTTAAGGAAATCGTTTTCCTCAAACGGTTTGAGTTACCATAACTTGTTGGGTTTTACAGTGTACCACTATGTTGATAGATCCATAAATGACCACATTGGGCGTGTTGTTGTTAAACACAGACAGTACTTCAGAATGCGCCTACATCGTCTGGACAAAAAAGAGTGGGTGCATAATTGGACATGCGGTGAAATTAAGCACACTGTACAGGAGGATTCGACTAGTTGTGGAATCTTTGTTTTACAGGTATTGGAATTAATATGTGGGATACATATTCAACATTCATGTCATGGCCTAATTACTATGATTTTTAAATGACAACACGTGACGTTCTACTTTGAGCTGTGGACTCTGACTAGGAACAATCACACTATCAATGCCTAAACATAGCGCCTAATGAATATAAGGTGGTCACGGTGGTACAAGTTGTAGCTTTCAGAAAACTCCCAAGTTACTTCACAAGTTGTAATTAGGAGTTCTACGACGACGTGAACCCCTTTTCCAAATTGTAATGTCATAATCACAGTTATTACCATATGGCGTCAACGCACCTATACTACCTAGATACTAAATTAGAATTGTATTTCCCGATACCACTCGTTTCACGCCGAACATGAAAAGTAGCGCAGTGAAAATCAAGAGTGTAAGAGGTCGATCTTGTCCAGTATAAATTAACCCTTTGACGCGTACGATAACACAGGTGTGACCATTCTTGGCTGGTCCCTAAAGCGCACAAACACACCCATATGATTAGAACGTTGAGAGCATCACGTGATCAGCTGCTGAATTCAAATCTGCGTTCGCTCTTTGGCTGGCGCTGAGCCAGATCAGACGAGCTGATCTATTGTCATATTATCACAACTATTCAGTGTTTATAATCATATAATGCTTATTTTAGGTTCCAGACATTTAAATACACATACGTACTAGCAAAACCATATATGTATAGTTTGTAAAAATACACGCTGATGTCTATGGAAGCGGCAATAATGATCCTACAAATATAATCTGACAGCATGTTTTATTAATATCATGTACACAATGTATAGTTAACTATAAAGTTTAATCTGCTCTTCTCCCAGTTCATCTGAGACTTACTTTAAGGTCTTTCGGAAAGAGAGGATTAATTTGTGGGCTGTAAATCCCACAGCTCGGATTCAGCGTGAACTAACATGGCGGCGCCCATCACCCAGTATAGATGAACTAACGCGGCTATTATAAAAGTGTTTAAACTTCCAAATACATTTACTTGCGCATATTTCATTATCAGAATATCATATATTTCAGAATCTATCGAGTACGTTTGTGAATATTAATAATAATAAAAAAAGAAGAAGAAAATGAAATAAAATCGATCCATTTGTCTTACAGCTCTATTGTGGGCTGTGTTGTGTCACGTGACAAGCATGATGCGTAGCCATGGAAACAATAAGGCCTTAAGTTCTAAAATAACGGTCGCCTAAAAAAAAAAAAAAAAAACATCCCGGTGGTTCAGCTATAATATTTTAAACTCATGTATAAAAAGGTCAATCAGAGTAAAATTTTCCTTGACGTTGTGCGCATGGTCCTTCGGCCAGCTTAGGTTACTGATATTACATGACATTATGTGGGTAGTTTTACTGTTGGTTTGTTAACTATATTTCGCTACAGTTATGTAGCATAGTCACATAAACTATGAAATCAAAAGTTCAAAATAGTTACATGCTCTTTTATCTGAATCTGAACCTACACAGGGGAAAGTTTTAGGTTGGAGTGCTGTGTCACACTGTTTGAGATCTGGTTGGGGGAGGAGGATGAGACTTGTTAAGCTTCGTGTGGTTATGATGTATAATTCGATATTGATTCAACGTTTATACAGCATACACAAGAAAGCAGTGGCGGAGCTATTTTACAGATGGGGTGGCCAGGGGGTGACCAAGGCTAATTCAGGGGGACCATAGACCATGAAAGAAAATCAGTGCATCACTCCAACCTGGCATAAAAAAGCATGAATAATTTCTACGATTGCATACTTCACATTACCCCACATTAGTTAAACAGGTAACGTCTCGGTTACGTATGGTAACCCTCGTTCCCTGATGGAGGGAACGGAGACGTTGTGTCGAGTAGTGTACGACACTAGGGGTCGCTCTTGGGAGCCCAAACATCTCTGACAGTATTGAACAGGCCAATGAAATTGGGTGTGCAGATTTGCACAGCTGGCCACGCCCCAGCCATCCGGGTACAAGTAGGGCAGCATGTGCATCTGCTCACTCGTTCTGATCTGAGGAGCCGAGAGTCTCAACTCACTCAGAGGCGGTGCAGAGTTGTGGCATGGGAGACACAACGTCTCCGTTCCCTCCATCAGGGAACGAGGGTTACCATACGTAACCGAGACGTTCCCTATCTGTCGTACACTCCGAGTTGTGTCGAGTAGTGTACGACACTAGGGGTCTCTTGTCAAATCACGCCACAAGCCTGGCCGCGTCACGAGTGATCGGGCGCAGATAGTAACAAGCCAGCGTGTTAACACAAGTGCGACTCACCTCTTCGTGACCTTCCAACGTCCAAGAACTGACCTGTTACAGCAGTGTCCTGCAGCCGGGCCTGCCTCAGTGGAGCGGCTGAGTGTCTTGGCGGACGTTGGGGAAGTGACTATTTCCCGAAGGAAAAAAGGCACTACGGAGCTCACAACCTGCCCAGAGGGGGGGTATAAGTGAATATCATTAGATATGGGACCTGACGTGTTGGGATTCTGCAGCGAGTTCCTCCGCCGAACTCTGCCACGTGGAGAAGTGTCAAGTGATGGAGGAGGTGTTCAGGGTTCGCGTCAGGAAACCTACTGAAACTTAGAAGCGTAATCACCATTAGGGGAAGCGCCTAAACAAGCTCTACACCCAACCAGAGTGCCGCGCCAAGAGCTTGCGATTGAAACTCTAGCTGACACTGGTTCCATGCGCAAATTGGCAAGTGTATAGGTGTAGCCCAACCGGTAGCTCTGAAGATGTCTGTTAATGAGGCTGCAAGGCAAGCCTCCGGCCTGGTAGGCCGTACGGATCGCATCCACATTTTTCCCTTTTTTTTTTTTTTTTTAGTGGGAGATCTTTGTTTGGAGACAGCCTTCCCCTTCTGCTGTGCTCCATAACAGACAAAGAGCTGACCAGGACGTCTGAAGTGCTGAGAACGTTCCAGGTAATGCGTGGACACGGACCGGACATAATAGGATCAGGTTGGGGTCATTTTCCTGGTAAGGAATAGCTTGCAGGGTTACCACCTGCTCAGAGGGAGTGGTGGTTACCATGGGCATGTATCCAGGCCGGGTTCCCAGAACAACGTGAGAGTTCACCGGCCTGAATTCCAGGCACGAACGTTGACGGAGAGGGCTTGAAGGTTTCCTGCTCTTAACAGGGGTGAGCAGCAGTGGGGGGGCCGTCTCATGGAGAGGGCACCGAATCAACTGGGGGCTCAACAGATCTTACTGTGGACCGCAGACAGATCAAGAGGTGATGTGGTGTTACCAAAGCGTGCCCCACCGACCTGCCTTCTACCAAGTCATGGTGGCTGTACACGGACCTTGATGTAGAAGCAGAAAGGTGCCTATTCAGTCCTCCTTGGAGGAGGGATAGCACAGATTTGATGCCGCAACTCCGTGGGTTCTACCCTTAGGAAGAACCTCTGCGCCAACCCCAGGACATGCCACCGTCTGGCTCAGTCCTGTACAGGGTGCTTCCCACTGTGGGTGGAAGGTTTCCGGAGGCTTCCTGGTCGCGTTCAGGGACCACAGAAGGAAGTTCCAGAAATCTAGGCGCAGGTGCCAGATTGTGCCCCTCCCCTGAGGAGGGAGGTTCCTTCTCAGGGGGGTGTGTCAGGAAGGCAACGATGGTAGGAGCGCGAGCTCCGAGAACCAAGTTCCGTTGGGCCAACAGAGCTATCAAGAGAATCTGTTTCGAAACCTTCCTGACATTGCACCGTGTCTGTGCAATAAGGCTCACTGGGGAGTAAGCCGTACAGTCTGCTGAGTGTCAACGGATCTGAACCGAGGGAGTCCTTGTTTAGGCCGTATTACCTACTGCAATGAGTGGATGCCGGTGAGGCAACAGATCTACCTGTGCCTGGCCGAATCGACTCCAAAACAGCCGGACCGTCCGAGGGTGGAGCCCCCACTCACCTCGGGGCGAACCTGTCACCCGGAAAGTGAGTGGCGCACAGCAGCCCGAGTCTGTGCTGGCTCCAGGGCAAGAGATGGCGGGTGAGTTGTGATACGTGAAAGTAGCGTACACCATCTTAGTGGTTGGTGTATGCCACAGTCGCTGTGTTGTCAGCGCCGACCAACACATGCTTGCCGTGACAGAGGCCGAATCCCTTCAGGGCCCAAGCATTGTCAACAACTCCAGGCGATAGAATGCCCAAGCAGCCGAGAACCCCAAGGCTGCATACCCGTTGCAGATGGCACCCCAGCTTGACTTGGAAGCGACTGTTGAGACACAGTGCGTCTAGACACTTGTCCCAGGGGCAACCTGCCCGCAGAATTAACGTGTCCCCAAGGGCTGAAGGTTTGCAACACAAAGTGTGACATACACACAATGTGAGCCTGGTGCCGCGCCCATCTCGGGACTCGGTATGAAGTCAGTGCTACAGCGGTTCCATATGCATCGGGTCCAGCAGCGTGACCTGCGGCTGAAGATGCCATATGTCCCAGGAGCCCTGGTACATGAAGGAGACCGCTGTGGTGAACCTGGAGTGCACTCGCACACTACAGCACTGACTGTACACCGCCCTAGGCAAACGCGTAGAACAGTGACCGAGTCCATACGGAGAAAAAAGCAACCCCGTACTGAGGAGAGTTTACTCTTTTCCTAAATTACCTGAAGTCCCAATCCAGCCAGGTGGTTGTGAACCACATCCCTAAGAGTGCAAACCGAACCTCGTGAGTGCGCTAAGACAGCCAGTCACAGAGATAACTGAGAATGCACATGCCCTCTACCCTGTGGGGGCGAGGGCAGCCCCCTTGACCTCCGTAAAGGTGCGGGACGGTAGGGATAGGCTGCAGGGGGAGCCTTGTACTGATGAGCCCGATCTCGAAGACAGAGTCTTGGAAGGATCAAGGCATGACAGTACGCGTCCTTCAGGTCCAACGCCACCGACCAATCTTAAGCCCTGACCCACGAGAGCTATATGTTCCAGGGCTAACATTTGAACGGGCGCTTGGAAAGGGGCCCGATTCAAAAAACCCGTTTTCAGATTGGCATGAGTCGACCACCCATCCTAGTACAATGAAGTAGGAGCTAAGAAACCCCTTCCCTCATTTTGGCTGCCGGGGTAGGCTCTGTCGCACCCTTCCCAGGGGGGGCTGCGATTTCTGCTTAAGAACCACAGCATTCTCGCCCTGAGTCGATTGTAAGAGAATGCCATAGACTTCAGCGGATGCCTTGCAACCTGAGTCGCGTAGCCAAGTCAGTTAGTTCTTGAGAAGCTAAGGGGAGGGAACACGCCCACGTAGGGACTCTGCTAGCAGTCTCAGTGAACTATACCGACGTACCTGGAATGGGGATGTCGCTGAATAAAGCAAAGAGCGTCGTGCTTGGAGAAGAAGCCCCAAGAACACGGCGTGTCTTTGCCAACATGCAGAGAACCAGGTAAGTGCCCAACCACCCTGGACTGCAGACTCAGCATCTAGCCGTCACATGGAGGGCTATTGCTGCAAGATAACCGAGAGGGGGGGGGCCTATATACTGACCAGGCAGTGACTGTCTGCGGAAGACAGACAGTCAGAAATGGTTGTGCCGAAACCCCCTTTCATCCCCGGGTCGAGAGTGGATCTGGGAGGGTCAGTTAGGCCGCCTGCTTTGGATTGCTTGTCTGAGGAAAAACTAGAAGCCTAACGAGGGTTCTAGCAAGCCTACTGACAAGCTGGTGTTGCCACCTTCCCACAAGAACTTTGACCGTTGGGCGGGTCTGGCCGGAGGCCCGGCTGTCGCGGGGCCTCAGGAGTTCTATAGGGGGCCGTCTGTGGTGACGACAGCCAGGAGTAGTCGGGGGAGAGGGCCGAGGCCCGACCCACAGCTGCTCCTTTAACCACCGTGAAGGACTTGCATGCAAATACTATCACGGTGTCGCCAGAAGGACCGACCTGGGAAATGGGGGGTAAGAAGCGGACTTCAAATTTCCCGCATTTCTGACAGGTGAAGCCACAGGTGGCGCTCCTGGACCAACAAAGTGGACATCGCCCTTCCCAGAGCGTGAGCCACGACCTGATAGCTCAGCGAGCGTAACCGGTTATCGTACGCAGTTCCCGTAGCTCTAGGTTGGAACCACCCTCGTATCGAACTCAACGCCACGGCCTGAATGCCCAGAGGATGGCCGTGGCGTGTAAGGCGGACGCAGCTCGTCCAGAAGCCATGTAAGCCTTGCCCGGAAAGAACTTACAGGCTCCGGACAGGGGTCATGGGAGGAACCCAACAAGCGGCGGCGTTTTGCGGGGAGTACCCCACAATCGCCCCCTCCGCCTAGGGAACCTCTGAAACCCCCTCGCTGGACCCCCATCGAGGGTGGTGAAGGAGGAGAAGTTGGTCAATCACGTCCCACCCGTTTTTTTTTTTTTTTTGAAAAAAACTTTCTGCGATACCATCAACTTCTCGTGCACCTCTGGGAAACAGGCACTGGAAACGAGCATACAGGTCGTTACCCAGATGTCTATTAACCAGCCCTTCCTTGGTTGCCCGTTTCAGGCACGGCCGCCATTTTAGCGTCCGCCTCAAACTGAGAATCAACCCCCCCACAGAGGTTTGCTCAGCTGAAGCTTCAGCTTTAAACAGTTTACGCCCTCCTAGCGATGCTGCCGCTAACCTTTTCCGCCCATTTAGGAGCTCCGAATAAGAAAGTCAGCTGTACTGAGACAGACTAACAAACTCGTCCGAAAGCTCGACCGCGGACGCAAGGAGCGAGAGGTTCGCGGGGTTTTTACCCGGCGAAACCTTCCGTGCTTCCTAATGCCCGCCACTGACGCACCTCGCAACGGCCTCGTACCCGGAGATAGAAGGATCGTAGCGGAAAGCAGTCGGGGTGAGCCGCGGCTTCACGTAAAGCATGCGGCTCGCGAGCAAAGCGCGCCCATGATCATGTTCTCGCAAGCAAAACATGAATCAACAACAAACGCTGCATCAGCGTGAGCATAACTCAACACTGAACACAACGGTCGTGTCAGTCGTTTGGGAAGGCAAGCCGCAACCAGGATGGCACGGAGGGAAAGATATGTTTACCAACACACAGTCCCACCGCGCTAGCTCTTTCAGAGAAATACCTTATTAGAAGGAAGATTGCTCTTCAAGATCGCCGTCGACGCACACAGGGGGCTCTCACAACATTCATCTGCGTATGAGAAGGGAGAGACCGCTGTCTGTGCTGCAGATCCAACGACGAAATAGGTGAATGTTGCCGCTTCTCACGCAGAGACGCTGCATTCGGCTCCGAAAAACAGAACGAGTGAGCAGATGCACATGCTGCCCTACTTGTACCCGGATGGCTGGGGCGTGGCCAGCTGTGCAAATCTGCACACCCAATTTCATTGGCCTGTTCAATACTGTCAGAGGTGTTTGGGCTCCCAAGAGCGACCCCTAGTGTCGTACACTACTCGACACAACTCGGAGTGTACGACAGATAGGGAACCAAATGTTACACTGATGATACAATGGGCAACCTTTTGAGTCATTTTGCAAGATTTCTTGAACAATGTTGCTTGGACACTTTTCCACTAAGAATGAGTAACATATTTCTATTTAAATAATTTAGATCAGCCGTGGGCCCTGCGTCTCACCTGGTTATGAAATCTGGTTGCAGCGCACACATAAGGAGAATCTTTGCAGATTATCTTCCATGAAATCAAAAACATGCACACACTACAAGATTTGAAAAATTGTGGCGCATCACACACCACTATCATGACGGAGGGAGCGCCTCACATGATCTTATGCAACAGATTGTCATTTCAGCAACTAATGTTTAAAAATGTAAAAAAAAAAAAAAAAAATCAAAATCTATATATTTTTTTCACTTTTATGCGTGTGTGTGGGGGGGGGGTAATGTTTTTCATTTTGAAAAACCTGTTGATTTTTGCCGTTTATCTGTAATTTTGGAAGTTTTTTTAACATTTGTTTCTTATTTACTTAGTTCTACAGTGTTTGCTGATTTTTACTTTATTTAAACCTTGTGTAATTTCTTTCTTATTCGTTTTGCTAATAAATGTTCTACGTTTCTTATTTGGTTCCACAGTGTTTAAACTTTATGTAGCCTACGTTATTTGTTATTTTATATTAGCCTAGACATACAGCATGGTGTACGCTATTTTTATTCGTTTAATACAAGTTCTATGATTATTTATAGGCTAAGTTAGTGTAACGTTGTATTAACTTGTTGCTTGAATTGCATTTAATTAACTGACACCGAATTGCCGCTAATTTCAAAGTGAAAGTAAAATGCGCACAGTGCATTTATGAGCGAGATCTATTTAAAAGCAAAGGACAGTGAGGAAAAGAGGAAAAACTTAAACGAGTTAAAAACTTAAAAACAACTGCTTGACGGCAAATCGCCACTACAATCCAGAGTAACATGCAACTGTCACCATCACATCCAGCAGAAAAGCCGCATCTTTTTATTTATTAATTTTTATTTTTTTTACTGAATTCTTTCTTTCACAATCTCTGACAAATTTAACAGTTAACTTGCAAAAGCTGGAAAATAACGAAAAGAGTGCCTAAAACGTACTTATTCTATCAAGTACAATAACAAGATAATACAAATAAAAAGAAAAGAAAAGAAAATGTGAATTCTTTAATTTTTCATAGCTCAGACAAAATCATGGCTCCCCCCGACCCCCGGGGCAAAATCGGGCTAAAAATCCTGTAGTGTGAGCCCGGCTTTAAGCATAATATAATAATTATAATAACATCTAATAATTTTTTCACAGATTGAATTTTGCACCTCCCGATCTGATCTCACACAAATCGGGGCCACCCCAAATAATATCAAACATGTTTGATATTCAGGTTTTTAAATCGGGATGATCACTGCTATGACTATGTCAGTACTTTTACAACAGCCAATGAGCAAAACAGCTGCTATTCGGTCGGAGAGTGGGGATGGAGGAAACTGCTTCTTATGTTTTTGTAGTAACACTGTCTGTATAATGTTGAAAACATACCACAACCGCATGGAGCAAGGAAAGCTCTGGAGTGAAATCGTCTCAGTTTTCAACATTGTGAGTGCATAAAGCTGCTAACACGCTAACTAACATTTGTAAACATTAGTTGCTGAAATGACCATCTGTTGTAAAATCACGTGAGGCGCTCCCTCTGTCATGATAATCTTAATATCTTGTAGTGTGTGATGCACCACTATTTTTTACATAGCCCCTTAAGGGACATGGTGGTGAAAAAAATCAGAGTGAGTGAAAAAAAATTCAGGGTGGGAGGAAAAATATTTTTCAGATTTTTTTGCGTTCTCTTGCAAAACCTTTGCGTTCTCTCGCAAAACTTTTGCGTTCTCTCGCAAAACTTTTGCGTTCTCTCGCAAAGATTTTTGCGTTCCCTCACAAAACCAGTTGAGTTCGGACAAACACTTCCTGTTAACTTTACAGCTTGTAGTGGTTCCTAGCTTGCACGTTCGCAATTGGGCGATTCATAGAGTTTGATTTTGAACTTGGACTCAAGTAGGCTATGATATAAATACATCAAGGCACGATTTTGGGACATTCTAAAATGTAAAACACTGTAGGACCAAATTCAGTACACACCTTATATACCAGAATAGCTCAGTATATAAACGTAACCCACTAAATTGCACGTTAAGCGTATCCCCCATAGAAAGAAAAGTTAACAGGCTAATAGAGTAAAAGGCCGAATTCGGTATACAGTTTGTTAATAAATTTTAAATGTAGGAAAGCAGGTAAGCCCCGAATATGAACAGAAAGCTCTAAATTGCTCTAAATTGCTTTTCCTCCCATAAGGAAAATGCGGCTTTATGAAGACGTTGATAAAAAAAAAAAGACCAAATATGGAATTATTAAAAATATATTCTATATACCTGCAAGCAGATGAGCCCAGAATATGAGCTCACTCATAGAAAACCGCGCTTAACTTGGCTTAATATAAGAAGACAGTGATATAAAAAAGCCAACATTTTATATTTTATTAAAAATAGGCAATTAATGAAGTAATTCATTAAGCCAGTGGTTCTCAAACGTTCTACAGTAGCGTACCCCCTACAGCATTTAACATTCTTCTGAGTACCCCCACTGCAGTCACCTTTTCCGTTACAATATTTGCCCCCTAAATTGATTTACATGTGCATTTTTTACCGTTAGAGAGGTTAGAAATTTTTCTAGCCTTATCAACTGTGTCATGCATATCACATTCTTAACATTTCATTAAGTATATTAATATAATAAATAAACCAATAAATAATGGAAAAATGAAGAGATACAGGTAGATTCAAACTAGATTCAAACTAAACCGCCAGTAGGTGGCGGCATGTCACTGTCTTAATTAGCAAGGCGTCGCGTCATTCATTCATTCAATAACTAAGCAAATGGTTGTAGTTATGAATAGGTTATTAATCACGGAGATTAATTCAGCAATGTAGGCCTGCTGGTAGTATTATTTCTGAATAAAATGGGACTAATAGGCTACGTGACTTATTAGGGGTTCGAGCGCGTAGCGCTGAAACCCTATTGTAAATGTTAGGATTTTTTAGGGGTTCGAGCGCGTAGCGCTGAAACCCTATTGTAATTGTTAGGATTTTTTTTATTAGGGGTTCGAGCGCGTAGCGCTGAAACCCTATTGTAATTGTTAGGATTTTTAGGGGTTCGAGCGCGTAGCGCTGAAACCCTATTGTAATTGTTAGGATTTTTTTTATTAGGGGTTCGAGCACGTAGTGCTGAAACCCTATTGTAATTGTAAGGATTTTTAGGGGTTCGAGCGCGTAGCGCTGAAACCCTATTGTAATTGTTAAGATTTTTTTTATTATTAGGGGTTCGAGCACGCAGTGCTGAAACCCTATTGTAATTGTTAGGATTTTTTTTATTATTATTATTATTATTCTTCCCTAAAACTGAATGTGCAGCCCAAACCGTAAGGCCTAGAGAGCTGAAACTTGGTCAGATGGTAGTAGTCCTCCTCGCTACTCAGATACAAAGACTCAGCCAAATCGGCCTATAGGTGGCGCTACAGCAATCAAAAACACGAAAGTGCTCATAACTCCTAAACCGCTTGCCGTAGACTCAAAAATTTTACATTTTTGGAATCCTTGGGTCAATACAAATTGAAAAATCCCCCTGTGATTTGGGGTCCTGGAGGCCCCGTTTTTCCGCAAATTTTAATTATGTCCAAAACCTACTTTTGCGAACTAGTCCTAGGTTTTTCGCCCGATCGGAACCAAACCACTGCTGAAATATTCTCTGGACAGTGAATACCAATAATTATCAAAAAAATTTCAAAATTCGACTCATCATTGCGAAAGGGCCCCAAAAAGTTTGTCAGGTGGAGGGCCATTTTTACTAAAATGGCTATAACTCATGAACCAAATGAGATATCTTCACCAAACTTGGGAAACTTATGTATGAGCTCAATCTTTGGTCAAATAAAAAAAAATTGCACAGTTATACCACTTGGTGGCGCTATAAGCCTGAAAAAACAGAAAAATGACTATAACTATGCAATCGTTGGTCCGATCGACTTGAAAATTGGTATGCAGTGTCTCTGTCCAATGTGCCATAAGGGTCTATGAGGACATTGGCGTATCTCAAAAAACATGGCCGCCATTGGCCAATGAAATTTGAGCACCTATTAGACAAGGTTAACGGAGGTCGATCGGAACGAAACTCACTGGGCATGTTCGACTCATGGCCCTAAAGGTCTGTAAGAATTTTGAAACAAATCGGCCACTAGTTGGCGCTAACGAGTTTTTTGCCTCTGTAATCACGTGGTGTTTCACACATCCACACAATATGCATATCATTTGATAGATCTCCTCATGATGAACAACTTTGGCTCAAGAACCATTGCTGTCAATCAAACCGTTCATTAATTATTCACAAATATGTGAAAAACCTACTTTTGCGAACTAGTCCTAGGTTTTTTGCTCAATCTCGATCAAACCACTGCAGTAATATTCTCTGGACACTCTAGATCAATAATTATCAAAAAAATGTTGAATTTTGTCCTTCGGTTAGCTATAACGGGGTCATTTAGAAAAGGGGCGTGGCCGCATATACCCAAAAGCTTATAAAACCTAAACAAAAACTCGAAACTTTACGAAAATTGGTGAGAACATGTGTCAGATGATTCTTAACAAGCATGCAAAGTTTCGTAAAGATCGGACCATAGGTGGCGCTATAAGAGTTAAAAAGGCTTCAAAAACACAAGCTGTGTATGGTAAATGGCAAATGACAAACTGTTCATTGCTTAAGTCTTTTAAAAACATATATTCATTTAAACAAAAAAAAAAAAAAACATTCAATAAAGGAGACAGTGTCTCACTTCATTAAGACTTGTTTGACTATTGAAATCTCCTGAATGAATGATTCAATGACATACTTTTTTTTTAAACGGGCAGTTGTCGCCACCTCCTGGCGGAAGAGGATAAGCGTTACAATAGATACACGTGTTAAAATACTTTCGTTTTTATCGCTACTGTAGACAATAAGTGTTTATACCCAAACTATAAACTTTTATCCCAGTACTTCTATTATTTAAATATCTGTAACACAGAAATAATGATTATAATGTGGTTGAAAAGACTGTTTGTGTTGTTCACATTTACTCCGATCTTCTGATTCATTAACATGGCAGCGACAAAACGTGTTTCTCACGCTCCACTGACACTGGCGATGTGAAACAGTCCTAATAGACATAGATAACTCATTGTCATTTAGGAATAAGATTGCATGGGTGTTTGAATCGACACCTCAATATTTTAAGGATTAATAGTGCAGCTCTAATGTAAACATGGCAAAATGTTGTGGGAGGATACTGTCACGAGATCTCGTGAAATCCGACTGGTCTCGTCACATCCCTACCATTTGAATAGCCACTTAATAATAAGATCATGATCTACTGTACCCGAGTCTATAAAACCTAAAAGAAAAGAAAAGTCAAATCATCATCATATGATTCTAAAAAAGCCTGCATTTTAAAGACATCAGGCAAAAAAAGGCAATGTAACAGTTATAAAGCTCAAAAACTATGCATCGCTCTTTAAAATGTCATGAAATTACAACTATAACCACTAGATGGCAGTAGAAGACCACTAATGGCTCATTGAAATGAACAGCGCTATTCACAGATTTTCCATTCATTTCAATTCATGCAAAGACTAAATCACTGTTATAACATTTCAGATCACATTTAGTCAAAGTTTAACACTTCATTTAAACACATATATCATATTTGACAATAATACAAGATTATGATTACAGTGAAACCTGAAAACTATATATAAAATCTTAAAAAGACTTGCATTTTGTCACCTACCATTTAATACACAAATCTCTTATGTGCAACAAAATGTGTGTGTGTGTGTGTGTGTAATAATGCTTGATGAACTTTAATATAATAGTTTAACTATTTCATATTCTGTGTTTGTGATTGTATTGTCCATCATAGATGTGCTGTAGTGTTAGCCATATATTTTGGGTTGGACTACATCCTAAAACCATAGCAACCATAGCATCAGATCATAGGTGGCGCTATAACAGTTAAAAAGGCTTCAAAAACACAACATTTCTATTGTAATTGGCCTCGAATTACTAAAAAATGCTCATTTTTTCACAAAAACACTAGATCTTCATACCATATGATAGATCTCCTCATTCTCAACAATTTTTTGACCATTGCTGTCAATCCAACTGTTCTTTAAATATGTTCTTTAAATCTACTGTACCCAAAAGCCTAACATTTTTACAAGAAAGCTTGCAACATCTCAAAACTGTGACAAAAATGACAAATACTCCCATTCTAAACAAATATGCAAAATTTAAGAGAGACTGGGCAAAAATAACACTATAATAGTTATGATGTTTAACATCTCAGTGTTTGTATGAGACATTGCATGAAATTGCAATAATAACCACTAGATGTCAGTGGAAGACCACTAATGGGCTTATTCAGCTGACTACAAATTGCTTTTAATAGGTTTGATGATCGATTAACACTTATAAAATCACTGTTATAACATTTAAAATCACATTTAGGCAAAGCTTACAATTTTGTTCATACAGACATATCAGTTTTTTACAATTATGCCACATTATGATTACAGTGAAATCTGAAAAAGACACAAACTGTTACAAAGAGAATACTTGCAAGTAAAAGTGTTGGCCCATATCATTTATTTCAAATATCTGTACAAGAAAATGTGTATGCATGTATGTCTCTGTGTGTGTAAACATGTTTATTCAGTATTAATATATTAGTTTAAACTTTTCGTTTCTGTGTGTGTATTTTTGTGAGCATGTTCTCCATTTTGGATGTGTTTTACTGTCAGCCATGAATCCAGGTTGGCCTAGACCCTAAGCATACCACTTTAAAGACCTTAAAATGCTCGAACCCCGATAATTGCTGCTTGCAGCTATATTATCTATTTGTAATTGTTAGGATAATTTTTTTTTTTCCCCTAAAACTGAATGGGCAGCCCAAACCGTAAGGCCTAGAGACTTGAAACTTGGCCAGAAGGTAGAGCTCCCTGTGGGGACGTTCTGACAAAGTCTCGCCCAAATCGGCCTAAAGGTGGCGCTACAGCGCAAAAAACTAAATTTTTGACATTTTTGGCCGTAGCTCGTACATTTTTTGTCGTAGACTCAAAAACTTAACATCGTTGCAATCCTTGGGTCAAGGCGAACAAAAGAGTATAGCGACGTATTTTCTCTACGACGTACCGTTTTTCCGCAAAATGGCGTTATGTCTGAAACCTACTTTTGCGAACTAGTCCTAGGTTTTTCGCCCGATCAGAACCAAACCAGTGCAGAAATGTTCTCTAGACAGTGAATATCAATAATTATCAAAAAAAATTTTTAATTTTGACTCACGGTCGAATAGGAATGCCTAAATGTTCTATGCTAACGTTAGCAAATTCTTACATTTGGCTATAACTTTTGAATGTAATGAGATATCTTCACCAAACTCGGTATAAATGTGTATAAGCTCAATCTTTGGTCAAATAAAAAAAGTTGCATAGCTCAGCCACCTGGTGGCGCTATAAGCCTGAAAAAAACATAAAAATGACTATAACTATGCAATCCTTGGTCCGATCGACCTGAAAATTGGTATGCAGTGTCTCTGTCCGATGTGCCATAAGGGTCTATGAGGACATTGGCGTATCTCAAAAAACATGGCCGCCATCGACCAACGAAGTTTGAGCACCTATTAGACAAGGTTAACGGAGGCCGATCGGAACGAAACTCACTGGGCCTGTTCGACTCATGGCCCTAAAGGTCTGTAAGAATTTTGAAAGAAATCGGCCACTAGTTGGCGCTAACGAGTTTTATAGCTCTGTAATCACGTGGTGTTTCACACATCCACACAATATGCATATCATTTGATAGATCTCCTCATGATGAACAACTTTGCCTCAAGAACCATTGCTGTCAATCAAATTATTCATTAATTATTCACAAATATGTTAAAACCTACTTTTGCGAACTAGTCCTAGGTTTTTCGCTCAATCTTGATCAGACCACTGCAGTAATATTCTCTGGACTCTCTAGATCAATAATTATAAAAAAAATGTGGAATTTTGTCCTTTGGTTAGCTATAATGGGGTAATTTAGAAAAGGGGCATAGCCACATATACCCAAAAGCCTATAAAAGCAAAACGAAAACTCAAAACTTTACGAAAATTGGTGAAAACACGTGTCAGATGATTCTTAACAAGCATGCAAAGTTTCAGATCGGACTGTAGGTGGCGCTATAACAGTTAAAAAGGCTTTAAAAACAAGATTTCTATGCTAAATGGCTTCAAATTGTTAAAAAATGCTGATCTATTCACACAATCACTAGTTCTTACACTTATATCTGTATGATATATCCCCTCATTCTGAACAACTTTGCAAAGCACCTTGAAAGCCTTATTTGCTCGAACCCCGGTAATTGCTGCTTGCAGCTATATTTATTATTATTCCGCGCTAAAACTGATCGTGCAGCCCAAACCGTAAGGCCTAGAGAGCTGAAACTTGGTCAGAAGGTAGTAGTCCTCCTCGCTACTCAGGCGCAAAGAACCGGCCAAATCGGCCCAAAGGTGGCGCTACAGCGCAAAAAACTAACTTTTTTCGCATTTTTGGCCGTAGCTCGTACATTTTTTGTCGTAGACTCAAAAACTTTACATCGTTGCGATCCTTGGGTCAATACGCACAAAAGTGCACTGGCACAGATTTTTCGTACGAAGCCCGGTTTTTTCCGCAAAATGGCGTTATGTCCGAAACCTACTTTTGTGAACTAGTCCTAGGTTTTTCGCCCGATCGGAACCAAACCAGTGCAGAAATGTTCTCTGGACACTGAATATCAATAATTATCAAAAAAAAGTTGAAATTTTGACTCACGGTCGAATAGGAATGCCAAAATGTTCTATGCTAACGTTAGCAAATTCTTACATTTGGCTATAACTTTTGAATGGAATGAGATATCTTCACCAAACTCGGTACACATGTGTATAAGCTCAATCTTTGGTCAAATAACAAAAATTGCACAGCTCTGCCACTTGGGGGCGCTATAAGGTGGAAAAAACATAAAAATGACTTTAGCTATGCAATCGTTGGTCCGATCGACCTGAAAATTGGTATGCAGTGTCTCTGTCCAATGTGCCATAAGGGTCTATGAGGACATTGGCGTATCTCAAAAAACCTGGCCGCCATCGGCCAATGAAGTTTGAGCACCCATTAGACAAGGTTAACGGAGGTCGATCGGAACGAAACTCACTGGGCATGTTCGACTCATGGCCCTAAAGGTCTGTAAGAATTTTGAAAGAAATCGGCCACTAGTTGGCGCTAACGAGTTTTTTGGCTCTGTAATCACGTGGTGTTTTACACATCCACACAATATGCATACCATTTGATAGATCTCCTCATGATGAACAACTTTGCCTCAAGAACCATTGCTGTCAATCAAATCGTTCATTAAATATTCACAAATATGTGAAAAACCTACTTTTGCGAACTAGTCCTAGGTTTTTTGCTCAATCTCGATCAAACCAATGCAGTAACATTCTCTGGACTCTCTAGATCAATAATTATCAAAAAAATTTTGAATTTTGTCCTTCGGTTAGCTATAACCAGGTTAATTTACAAAAGGGGTGTGGCCACATATACCCAAAAGCCTATAAAACCAAAACGAAAACTCAAAACTTTACGAAAATTGGTGAAAAAATGTGTCAGATGATTCTTAACAAGCATGCAAAGTTTCATGGAGATCGGAGCATAGGTGGCGCTATAACAGCTAAAAAGGCTTCAAAAACAAAATTTCTATGGTAAATGGCCTCAGATTGTTAAAAAATGCTCATCTATTCACACAAACACAAGATCTTACACTTACATTTGTATGATATATCCCCTCATTCTGAGCAACTTTGCATACCACCTAAAAGGCCTTAATGCTCGAACCCCGGTAATTGCTGCTTGCAGCTATATTTTTTATTAGGGGTTCGAGCGCGTAGCGCTGAAACCCTATTGTAATTGTTAGGATTTTTAGGGGTTCGAGCGCGTAGCGCTGAAACCCTATTGTAATTGTTAAGATTTTTAGGGGTTCAAGCACGTAGTGCTGAAACCCTATTGTAATTGTTAGGATTTTTAGGGGTTCAAGCACGTAGTGCTGAAACCCTATTGTAATTGTTAGGATTTTTATTAGGGGTTCAAGCACGTAGTGCTGAAACCCTATTGTAATTGTTAGGATTTTTATTAGGGGTTCAAGCACGTAGTGCTGAAACCCTATTGTAATTGTTAGGATTTTTATTATTAGGGGTTCAAGCACGTAGTGCTGAAACCCTATTGTAATTGTTAGGATTTTTATTAGGGGTTCAAGCACGTAGTGCTGAAACCCTATTGTAATTGTTAGGATTTTTATTATTATTATTATTATTATTATTATTATTATTTTTCTGCCGTAAAACTGATCGTGCAGAAAAAACCATAAGTCGTAGAGACTTCAAATTTGGCCAGATGGTAGAGCTCAATTTGGGGAGAACCTATCAAAGTATCAGCCCAATCGGCCCATAGGTGGCGCTACAGCGCAAAAAACTAATTTTTTTGACATTTTTGGCCGTAGCTCGTACAATCTTTGTCGTAGACTCAAAATTTTAACATCGTTGCGATCCTTGGGTCAAGACGCACAAAAGTGTACTGGCGCAGATTTTTCGTACGACGTACCGTTTTTCCGCAAAATGGCGTTATATCTCAAACCTACTCTTGCGAACTAGTCCTAGGTTTTTTGCCCGATTGGAACCAAACCAGTACTGAAATATTCTCTAGACATTGAATATCAATAATTATCAAAAAAAAGTTGAAACTTCGATTTTCGCGCAAAATAGCGCGAAAAAACGTGTTATGCTAACGTTAGCCAAATGCTAATTGAGGCTATAACTCTTGAACGGAATGAGATATTTTCGCCAAACTCGGTACGCATCTGTAAAAGCTCGATTTTGGGGTAAATAAAAAAAATTGCAGCGTTCGGCCGCTTGGTGGCGCTATAATAACGAAAAAACATAAAAACGGCTATAACTACAATACCGTTTGTCCGATTGACTTGAAAATTGGTATGCAGCGTCTTTGTCCAATGTGCCAAGTCGATCTATGACGTCATTCGCGTAGCTTAAAAAACATGACCGCCATCGACCAATCAACTTTGAGCACCCATTAGACGAGGTTAACGGAGGCCGATCGGAACGAAACTCAATGGGCATGTTCGACTCATGGTCCTAGAGGTCTGTAAGAATTTTGAAGGAAATCGGCCACTAGTTGGCGCTAACGAGTTTTATGGCTCTGTAATCACGTGGCGTTTCACATATCTACACAATAAGCATATCATTTGATAGATCTCCTCATGATGAACAACTTTGCCTCAAGAACCATTGCTGTCAATCAAATCGTTCATTAATTATTCACAATTATGTTAAAAACCTACTTTTGCGAACTAGTCCTAGGTTTTTTGCTCAATCTCGATCAAACCACGGCAGTAATATTCTCTGGACTCTCTAGATCAATAATTATCAAAAAACTGTTGAACCTTTTGGATTTGGACAGCTTTAACACAGTCATTGAAAATGTTGTTGTTTACCTAGTGTACCCAAAAGTCTGTAAATCCTAAATGACAACTTAAAACGTCATGAAATTATGCAAGGTCATGCGTCATATGATTCCAAACAAGCTTGCAAAATTTTGTGCAGATCGGGCAAAAATTGGTGCTATAACAGTTATAAAGGTTAAAACCAGTACATTTCAATGATAAAGTCCCTGTAATTGCCATTACAACCAGTACATGGCAGCAGAGGACCACTCATTGGCTCTTATCTGACACAATCCATTCAGTTCATGGAGCTCTCTTCTAACGAGCTGATGAACAGGTGTGGCCAATAAGGTATGTCTTTCTTATGTAGTGCACTCCAGTCAGTTCATGGAGCTCTCATTTAACGAGCTGGTGATCAGAATCAGGTGTGATCAATAAGTAAGGCAGCACAGAGCCATGAAACATTCTCTATTCTCCAACTAGCCCTAGCTTTTAAACTCAAAATGAAATAAAACAATCAGTGCAGTACAATCCTCTAGACTCTCCAGGTTGTAAATTCTCAAATAAAACGCTAAATATTTGCATTTGGACAGCTATGACAGGGTCATTTAAAGATGTGGTCTTTATATAGTATACCCAAAAGCCTATAAATCTTAAAAGAAAACCCAAAACTCTGTAAACTGATACATGATTTAATTCTAAACAATCATACAACATTTTATGGAGATTGGGGAAAAAATGGCACTATAATAGTTATAAACTTTAACAACTATTATGCCCATGGTAAGGTCTCTGCAGTGATTACTTATAACCACTAGATGGCACTAGAAGACAACTAATGGGCTTATTAAAATCACTGATATAGTATTATTCAGTCCTTTCTTCTTCAAGATTGGCATTTAGACATGATAAATTCATTATCATTGCATGTATGATCATATTTTAAATGTTTACCACTGTATTCATACAGACATATCAGTTTTTTACAATTATGCCAATTATGGTTTGATGTTTTAAAACTGAAAATTTCATTTAAACTCCATTTAAAATCTAAAAGAGAAGACTTGCAATAAGAGTTTTGTTTCTGAAATCTAAATGTGCAACAAAATGTGTCTGTCTCTAATCATCTTTAATGAGCGTTAATATAAGTTTAACCATTTAATTTCTGTGTATGTGTGTGTTTGTGAGTGTGTTCTCCATTGTGGATGTGTTTTGGTGGTAGTCATATATTTTGGTTTGGACTACACACTAAAACCATAAAATCTTAAAAGGCTTCATATGCTTGAACCCCGATAATTGTCGCTTGCGGCTATATTTATTATTATTAGGGGTTCAAGCACGTAGTGCTGAAACCCTATTGTAATTGTTAGGATTTTTATTATTATTATTATTAGGGGTTCAAGCACGTAGTGCTGAAACCCTATTGTAATTGTTAGGATTTTTATTATTATTATTATTATTATTATTATTATTATTTTTCTGCCGTAAAACTGATCGTGCAGAAAAAACCGTAAGTCGTAGAGACTTCAAATTTGGCCAGATGGTAGAGCTCAATTTGGGGAGAACCTATCAAAGTATCAGCCCAATCGGCCCATAGGTGGCGCTACAGCGCAAAAAACTAATTTTTTTGACATTTTTGGCCGTAGCTCGTACAATCTTTGTCGTAGACTCAAAATTTTAACATCGTTGCGATCCTTGGGTCAAGACGCACAAAAGTGCACTGGCGCAGATTTTTCGTACGACGTACCGTTTTTCCGCAAAATGGCGTTATATCTCAAACCTACTCTTGCGAACTAGTCCTAGGTTTTTTGCCCGATTGGAACCAAACCAGTACTGAAATATTCTCTAGACATTGAATATCAATAATTATCAAAAAAAAGTTGAAACTTCGATTTTCGCGCAAAATAGCGCGAAAAAAACGTGTTATGCTAACGTTAGCCAAATGCTAATTGAGGCTATAACTCTTGAACGGAATGAGATATTTTCGCCAAACTCGGTACGCATCTGTAAAAGCTCGATTTTGGGGTAAATAAAAAAAATTGCAGCGTTCGGCCGCTTGGTGGCGCTATAATAACGAAAAAAACATAAAAACGGCTATAACTACAATACCGTTTGTCCGATTGACTTGAAAATTGGTATGCAGCGTCTTTGTCCAATGTGCCAAGTCGATCTATGACGTCATTCGCGTAGCTTAAAAAACATGACCGCCATCGACCAATCAACTTTGAGCACCCATTAGACGAGGTTAACGGAGGCCGATCGGAACGAAACTCAATGGGCATGTTCGACTCATGGTCCTAGAGGTCTGTAAGAATTTTGAAGGAAATCGGCCACTAGTTGGCGCTAACGAGTTTTATGGCTCTGTAATCACGTGGCGTTTCACATATCTACACAATAAGCATATCATTTGATAGATCTCCTCATGATGAACAACTTTGCCTCAAGAACCATTGCTGTCAATCAAATCGTTCATTAATTATTCACAATTATGTTAAAAACCTACTTTTGCGAACTAGTCCTAGGTTTTTTGCTCAATCTCGATCAAACCACGGCAGTAATATTCTCTGGACTCTCTAGATCAATAATTATCAAAAAACTGTTGAACCTTTTGGATTTGGACAGCTTTAACACAGTCATTGAAAATGTTGTTGTTTACCTAGTGTACCCAAAAGTCTGTAAATCCTAAATGACAACTTAAAACGTCATGAAATTATGCAAGGTCATGCGTCATATGATTCCAAACAAGCTTGCAAAATTTTGTGCAGATCGGGCAAAAATTGGTGCTATAACAGTTATAAAGGTTAAAACCAGTACATTTCAATGATAAAGTCCCTGTAATTGCCATTACAACCAGTACATGGCAGCAGAGGACCACTCATTGGCTCTTATCTGACACAATCCATTCAGTTCATGGAGCTCTCTTCTAACGAGCTGATGAACAGGTGTGGCCAATAAGGTATGTCTTTCTTATGTAGTGCACTCCAGTCAGTTCATGGAGCTCTCATTTAACGAGCTGGTGATCAGAATCAGGTGTGATCAATAAGTAAGGCAGCACAGAGCCATGAAACATTCTCTATTCTCCAACTAGCCCTAGCTTTTAAACTCAAAATGAAATAAAACAATCAGTGCAGTACAATCCTCTAGACTCTCCAGGTTGTAAATTCTCAAATAAAACGCTAAATATTTGCATTTGGACAGCTATGACAGGGTCATTTAAAGATGTGGTCTTTATATAGTATACCCAAAAGCCTATAAATCTTAAAAGAAAACCCAAAACTCTGTAAACTGATACATGATTTAATTCTAAACAATCATACAACATTTTATGGAGATTGGGGAAAAAATGGCACTATAATAGTTATAAACTTTAACAACTATTATGCCCATGGTAAGGTCTCTGCAGTGATTACTTATAACCACTAGATGGCACTAGAAGACAACTAATGGGCTTATTAAAATCACTGATATAGTATTATTCAGTCCTTTCTTCTTCAAGATTGGCATTTAGACATGATAAATTCATTATCATTGCATGTATGATCATATTTTAAATGTTTACCACTGTATTCATACAGACATATCAGTTTTTTACAATTATGCCAATTATGGTTTGATGTTTTAAAACTGAAAATTTCATTTAAACTCCATTTAAAATCTAAAAGAGAAGACTTGCAATAAGAGTTTTGTTTCTGAAATCTAAATGTGCAACAAAATGTGTCTGTCTCTAATCATCTTTAATGAGCGTTAATATAAGTTTAACCATTTAATTTCTGTGTATGTGTGTGTTTGTGAGTGTGTTCTCCATTGTGGATGTGTTTTGGTGGTAGTCATATATTTTGGTTTGGACTACACACTAAAACCATAAAATCTTAAAAGGCTTCATATGCTTGAACCCCGATAATTGTCGCTTGCGGCTATATTTATTATTATTAGGGGTTCAAGCACGTAGTGCTGAAACCCTATTGTAATTGTTAGGATTTTTATTATTATTATTATTAGGGGTTCAAGCACGTAGTGCTGAAACCCTATTGTAATTGTTAGGATTTTTATTATTATTATTATTATTATTATTATTATTATTTTTCTGCCGTAAAACTGATCGTGCAGAAAAAACCGTAAGTCGTAGAGACTTCAAATTTGGCCAGATGGTAGAGCTCAATTTGGGGAGAACCTATCAAAGTATCAGCCCAATCGGCCCATAGGTGGCGCTACAGCGCAAAAAACTAATTTTTTTGACATTTTTGGCCGTAGCTCGTACAATCTTTGTCGTAGACTCAAAATTTTAACATCGTTGCGATCCTTGGGTCAAGACGCACAAAAGTGCACTGGCGCAGATTTTTCGTACGACGTACCGTTTTTCCGCAAAATGGCGTTATATCTCAAACCTACTCTTGCGAACTAGTCCTAGGTTTTTTGCCCGATTGGAACCAAACCAGTACTGAAATATTCTCTAGACATTGAATATCAATAATTATCAAAAAAAAGTTGAAACTTCGATTTTCGCGCAAAATAGCGCGAAAAAACGTGTTATGCTAACGTTAGCCAAATGCTAATTGAGGCTATAACTCTTGAACGGAATGAGATATTTTCGCCAAACTCGGTACGCATCTGTAAAAGCTCGATTTTGGGGTAAATAAAAAAAATTGCAGCGTTCGGCCGCTTGGTGGCGCTATAATAACGAAAAAACATAAAAACGGCTATAACTACAATACCGTTTGTCCGATTGACTTGAAAATTGGTATGCAGCGTCTTTGTCCAATGTGCCAAGTCGATCTATGACGTCATTCGCGTAGCTTAAAAAACATGACCGCCATCGACCAATCAACTTTGAGCACCCATTAGACGAGGTTAACGGAGGCCGATCGGAACGAAACTCAATGGGCATGTTCGACTCATGGTCCTAGAGGTCTGTAAGAATTTTGAAGGAAATCGGCCACTAGTTGGCGCTAACGAGTTTTATGGCTCTGTAATCACGTGGCGTTTCACATATCTACACAATAAGCATATCATTTGATAGATCTCCTCATGATGAACAACTTTGCCTCAAGAACCATTGCTGTCAATCAAATCGTTCATTAATTATTCACAATTATGTTAAAAACCTACTTTTGCGAACTAGTCCTAGGTTTTTTGCTCAATCTCGATCAAACCACGGCAGTAATATTCTCTGGACTCTCTAGATCAATAATTATCAAAAAACTGTTGAACCTTTTGGATTTGGACAGCTTTAACACAGTCATTGAAAATGTTGTTGTTTACCTAGTGTACCCAAAAGTCTGTAAATCCTAAATGACAACTTAAAACGTCATGAAATTATGCAAGGTCATGCGTCATATGATTCCAAACAAGCTTGCAAAATTTTGTGCAGATCGGGCAAAAATTGGTGCTATAACAGTTATAAAGGTTAAAACCAGTACATTTCAATGATAAAGTCCCTGTAATTGCCATTACAACCAGTACATGGCAGCAGAGGACCACTCATTGGCTCTTATCTGACACAATCCATTCAGTTCATGGAGCTCTCTTCTAACGAGCTGATGAACAGGTGTGGCCAATAAGGTATGTCTTTCTTATGTAGTGCACTCCAGTCAGTTCATGGAGCTCTCATTTAACGAGCTGGTGATCAGAATCAGGTGTGATCAATAAGTAAGGCAGCACAGAGCCATGAAACATTCTCTATTCTCCAACTAGCCCTAGCTTTTAAACTCAAAATGAAATAAAACAATCAGTGCAGTACAATCCTCTAGACTCTCCAGGTTGTAAATTCTCAAATAAAACGCTAAATATTTGCATTTGGACAGCTATGACAGGGTCATTTAAAGATGTGGTCTTTATATAGTATACCCAAAAGCCTATAAATCTTAAAAGAAAACCCAAAACTCTGTAAAACTGATACATGATTTAATTCTAAACAATCATACAACATTTTATGGAGATTGGGGAAAAAATGGCACTATAATAGTTATAAACTTTAACAACTATTATGCCCATGGTAAGGTCTCTGCAGTGATTACTTATAACCACTAGATGGCACTAGAAGACAACTAATGGGCTTATTAAAATCACTGATATAGTATTATTCAGTCCTTTCTTCTTCAAGATTGGCATTTAGACATGATAAATTCATTATCATTGCATGTATGATCATATTTTAAATGTTTACCACTGTATTCATACAGACATATCAGTTTTTTACAATTATGCCAATTATGGTTTGATGTTTTAAAACTGAAAACTTTTTCCGCAAAATGGCGTTATATCTCAAACCTACTCTTGCGAACTAGTCCTAGGTTTTTTGCCCGATTGGAACCAAACCAGTACTGAAATATTCTCTAGACATTGAATATCAATAATTATCAAAAAAAAGTTGAAACTTCGATTTTCGCGCAAAATAGCGCGAAAAAAAACGTGTTATGCTAACGTTAGCCAAATGCTAATTGAGGCTATAACTCTTGAACGGAATGAGATATTTTCGCCAAACTCGGTACGCATCTGTAAAAGCTCGATTTTGGGGTAAATAAAAAAAATTGCAGCGTTCGGCCGCTTGGTGGCGCTATAATAACGAAAAAACATAAAAACGGCTATAACTACAATACCGTTTGTCCGATTGACTTGAAAATTGGTATGCAGCGTCTTTGTCCAATGTGCCAAGTCGATCTATGACGTCATTCGCGTAGCTTAAAAAACATGACCGCCATCGACCAATCAACTTTGAGCACCCATTAGACGAGGTTAACGGAGGCCGATCGGAACGAAACTCAATGGGCATGTTCGACTCATGGTCCTAGAGGTCTGTAAGAATTTTGAAGGAAATCGGCCACTAGTTGGCGCTAACGAGTTTTATGGCTCTGTAATCACGTGGCGTTTCACATATCTACACAATAAGCATATCATTTGATAGATCTCCTCATGATGAACAACTTTGCCTCAAGAACCATTGCTGTCAATCAAATCGTTCATTAATTATTCACAATTATGTTAAAAACCTACTTTTGCGAACTAGTCCTAGGTTTTTTGCTCAATCTCGATCAAACCACGGCAGTAATATTCTCTGGACTCTCTAGATCAATAATTATCAAAAAACTGTTGAACCTTTTGGATTTGGACAGCTTTAACACAGTCATTGAAAATGTTGTTGTTTACCTAGTGTACCCAAAAGTCTGTAAATCCTAAATGACAACTTAAAACGTCATGAAATTATGCAAGGTCATGCGTCATATGATTCCAAACAAGCTTGCAAAATTTTGTGCAGATCGGGCAAAAATTGGTGCTATAACAGTTATAAAGGTTAAAACCAGTACATTTCAATGATAAAGTCCCTGTAATTGCCATTACAACCAGTACATGGCAGCAGAGGACCACTCATTGGCTCTTATCTGACACAATCCATTCAGTTCATGGAGCTCTCTTCTAACGAGCTGATGAACAGGTGTGGCCAATAAGGTATGTCTTTCTTATGTAGTGCACTCCAGTCAGTTCATGGAGCTCTCATTTAACGAGCTGGTGATCAGAATCAGGTGTGATCAATAAGTAAGGCAGCACAGAGCCATGAAACATTCTCTATTCTCCAACTAGCCCTAGCTTTTAAACTCAAAATGAAATAAAACAATCAGTGCAGTACAATCCTCTAGACTCTCCAGGTTGTAAAATTCTCAAATAAAACGCTAAATATTTGCATTTGGACAGCTATGACAGGGTCATTTAAAGATGTGGTCTTTATATAGTATACCCAAAAGCCTATAAATCTTAAAAGAAAACCCAAAACTCTGTAAACTGATACATGATTTAATTCTAAACAATCATACAACATTTTATGGAGATTGGGGAAAAAAATGGCACTATAATAGTTATAAACTTTAACAACTATTATGCCCATGGTAAGGTCTCTGCAGTGATTACTTATAACCACTAGATGGCACTAGAAGACAACTAATGGGCTTATTAAAATCACTGATATAGTATTATTCAGTCCTTTCTTCTTCAAGATTGGCATTTAGACATGATAAATTCATTATCATTGCATGTATGATCATATTTTAAATGTTTACCACTGTATTCATACAGACATATCAGTTTTTTACAATTATGCCAATTATGGTTTGATGTTTTAAAACTGAAAATTTCATTTAAACTCCATTTAAAATCTAAAAGAGAAGACTTGCAATAAGAGTTTTGTTTCAGAAATCTAAATGTGCAACAAAATGTGTCTGTCTCTAATCATCTTTAATGAGCGTTAATATAAGTTTAACCATTTAATTTCTGTGTATGTGTGTGTTTGTGAGTGTGTTCTCCATTGTGGATGTGTTTTGGTGGTAGTCATATATTTTGGTTTGGACTACACACTAAAACCATAAAATCTTAAAAGGCTTCATATGCTTGAACCCCGATAATTGTCGCTTGCGGCTATATTTATTATTATTATTAGGGGTTCAAGCACGTAGTGCTGAAACCCTATTGTAATTGTTAGGATTTTTATTATTATTATTATTATTATTATTAGGGGTTCAAGCACGTAGTGCTGAAACCCTATTGTAATTGTTAGGATTTTTATTATTATTATTATTATTATTATTATTATTATTTTTCTGCCGTAAAACTGATCGTGCAGAAAAAACCGTAAGTCGTAGAGACTTCAAATTTGGCCAGATGGTAGAGCTCAATTTGGGGAGAACCTATCAAAGTATCAGCCCAATCGGCCCATAGGTGGCGCTACAGCGCAAAAAACTAAATTTTTTGACATTTTTGGCCGTAGCTCGTACAATCTTTGTCGTAGACTCAAAATTTTAACATCGTTGCGATCCTTGGGTCAAGACGCACAAAAGTGCACTGGCGCAGATTTTTCGTACGACGTACCGTTTTTCCGCAAAATGGCGTTATATCTCAAACCTACTCTTGCGAACTAGTCCTAGGTTTTTTGCCCGATTGGAACCAAACCAGTACTGAAATATTCTCTAGACATTGAATATCAATAATTATCAAAAAAAAGTTGAAACTTCGATTTTCGCGCAAAATAGCGCGAAAAAACGTGTTATGCTAACGTTAGCCAAATGCTAATTGAGGCTATAACTCTTGAACGGAATGAGATATTTTCGCCAAACTCGGTACGCATCTGTAAAAGCTCGATTTTGGGGTAAATAAAAAAAATTGCAGCGTTCGGCCGCTTGGTGGCGCTATAATAACGAAAAAACATAAAAACGGCTATAACTACAATACCGTTTGTCCGATTGACTTGAAAATTGGTATGCAGCGTCTTTGTCCAATGTGCCAAGTCGATCTATGACGTCATTCGCGTAGCTTAAAAAACATGACCGCCATCGACCAATCAACTTTGAGCACCCATTAGACGAGGTTAACGGAGGCCGATCGGAAACGAAACTCAATGGGCATGTTCGACTCATGGTCCTAGAGGTCTGTAAGAATTTTGAAGGAAATCGGCCACTAGTTGGCGCTAACGAGTTTTATGGCTCTGTAATCACGTGGCGTTTCACATATCTACACAATAAGCATATCATTTGATAGATCTCCTCATGATGAACAACTTTGCCTCAAGAACCATTGCTGTCAATCAAATCGTTCATTAATTATTCACAATTATGTTAAAAACCTACTTTTGCGAACTAGTCCTAGGTTTTTTGCTCAATCTCGATCAAACCACGGCAGTAATATTCTCTGGACTCTCTAGATCAATAATTATCAAAAAACTGTTGAACCTTTTGGATTTGGACAGCTTTAACACAGTCATTGAAAATGTTGTTGTTTACCTAGTGTACCCAAAAGTCTGTAAATCCTAAATGACAACTTAAAACGTCATGAAATTATGCAAGGTCATGCGTCATATGATTCCAAACAAGCTTGCAAAATTTTGTGCAGATCGGGCAAAAATTGGTGCTATAACAGTTATAAAGGTTAAAACCAGTACATTTCAATGATAAAGTCCCTGTAATTGCCATTACAACCAGTACATGGCAGCAGAGGACCACTCATTGGCTCTTATCTGACACAATCCATTCAGTTCATGGAGCTCTCTTCTAACGAGCTGATGAACAGGTGTGGCCAATAAGGTATGTCTTTCTTATGTAGTGCACTCCAGTCAGTTCATGGAGCTCTCATTTAACGAGCTGGTGATCAGAATCAGGTGTGATCAATAAGTAAGGCAGCACAGAGCCATGAAACATTCTCTATTCTCCAACTAGCCCTAGCTTTTAAACTCAAAATGAAATAAAACAATCAGTGCAGTACAATCCTCTAGACTCTCCAGGTTGTAAATTCTCAAATAAAACGCTAAATATTTGCATTTGGACAGCTATGACAGGGTCATTTAAAGATGTGGTCTTTATATAGTATACCCAAAAGCCTATAAATCTTAAAAGAAAACCCAAAACTCTGTAAACTGATACATGATTTAATTCTAAACAATCATACAACATTTTATGGAGATTGGGGAAAAAATGGCACTATAATAGTTATAAACTTTAACAACTATTATGCCCATGGTAAGGTCTCTGCAGTGATTACTTATAACCACTAGATGGCACTAGAAGACAACTAATGGGCTTATTAAAATCACTGATATAGTATTATTCAGTCCTTTCTTCTTCAAGATTGGCATTTAGACATGATAAATTCATTATCATTGCATGTATGATCATATTTTAAATGTTTACCACTGTATTCATACAGACATATCAGTTTTTTACAATTATGCCAATTATGGTTTGATGTTTTAAAACTGAAAATTTCATTTAAACTCCATTTAAAATCTAAAAGAGAAGACTTGCAATAAGAGTTTTGTTTCTGAAATCTAAATGTGCAACAAAATGTGTCTGTCTCTAATCATCTTTAATGAGCGTTAATATAAGTTTAACCATTTAATTTCTGTGTATGTGTGTGTTTGTGAGTGTGTTCTCCATTGTGGATGTGTTTTGGTGGTAGTCATATATTTTGGTTTGGACTACACACTAAAACCATAAAATCTTAAAAGGCTTCATATGCTTGAACCCCGATAATTGTCGCTTGCGGCTATATTTTATTATTATTATTTTCTGCCGTAAAACTGATCGTGCAGAAAAAACCGTAAGTCGTAGAGACTTCAAATTTGGCCAGATGGTAGAGCTCAATTTGGGGAGAACCTATCAAAGTATCAGCCCAATCGGCCCATAGGTGGCGCTACAGCGCAAAAAAACTAATTTTTTTGACATTTTTGGCCGTAGCTCGTACAATCTTTGTCGTAGACTCAAAATTTTAACATCGTTGCGATCCTTGGGTCAATACGCACAAAAGTGCACTGGCGCAGATTTTTCGTACGACGTACCGTTTTTTCCGCAAAATGGCGTTATATCTCAAACCTACTCTTGCGAACTAGTCCTAGTTTTTTGCCCTATTGGAACCAAACCAGTGCTGAAATATTCTCTAGACATTGAATATCAATAATTATCAAAAAAAAGTTGTAAATTTCGATTTTCGCGCAAAATAGCGCGAAAAAAACGTGTTATGCTAACGTTAGCCAAATGCTAATTGAGGCTATAACTCTTGAACGGAATGAGATATTTTCGCCAAACTCGGTACGCATATGTAAAAGCTCGATTTTGGGGTAAATAAAAAAAATTGCAGCGTTCGGCCGCTTGGTGGCGCTATAATAACGAAAAAACATAAAAACGGCTATAACTACAATACCGTTTGTCCGATTGACTTGAAAATTGGTGTGCAGCGTCTTTGTCCAAAGTGCCAAGACGATCTATGACGTCATTCGCGTAGCTTAAAAAACATGACCGCCATCGACCAATCAACTTTGAGCACCCATTAGACGAGGTTAACGGAGCCGATCGAAACGAAACTCACTGGGCATGTTCGACTCATGGTCCTAGAGGTCTGTAAGAATTTTGAAGGAAATCGGCCACTAGTTGGCGCTAACGAGTTTTATGGCTCTGTAATCACGTGGTGTTTCACATATCTACACAATATGCATATCATTTGATAGATCTCCTCATGATGCACAACTTTGCCTCAAGAACCATTGCTGTCAATGAAATCGTTCATTAATTATTCACAATTATGTGAAAAACCTACTTTTGCGAACTAGTCCTAGGTTTTTTGCTCAATCTCGATCAAACCACCGCAGTAATATTCTCTGGACTCTCTAGATCAATAATTATCAAAAAACTGTTGAACCTTTTGGATTTGGACAGCTTTAACACAGTCATTGAAAATGTTGTTGTTTACCTAGTGTACCCAAAAGTCTGTAAATCCTAAATGACAACTCAAAACATCATGAAATTATGCAAGGTCATGCGTCATATGATTCCAAACAAGCTTGCAAAATTTTGTGCAGATCGGGCAAAAATTGGTGCTATAACAGTTATAAAGGTTAAAACCAGTACATTTCAATGATAAAGTCCCTGTAATTGCCATTACAACCAGTACATGGCAGCAGAGGACCACTCATTGGCTCTTATCTGACACAATCCATTCAGTTCATGGAGCTCTCTTCTAACGAGCTGATGAACAGGTGTGGCCAATAAGGTATGTCTTTCTTATGTAGTGCACTCCAGTCAGTTCATGGAGCTCTCATTTAACGAGCTGGTGATCAGAATCAGTGTGATCAATCAGTAAGGCAGCACAGAGCCATGAAACATTCTCTATTCTCCAACTAGCCCTAGCTTTTAAACTCAAAATGAAATAAAATAATCAGTGCAGTACAATCCTCTAGACTCTCCATGTTGATAATTCTCAAATAAAACGCTAAATATTTGCATTTGGACAGCTATGACAGGGTCATTTAAAGATGTGGTCTTTATATAGTATACCCAAAAGCCTATAAATCTTAAAAGAAAACCCAAAACTGTGTAAACTGATACATGATTTAATTCTAAACAATCATACAACATTTTATGAGATTGGGGAAAAAATGGCACTATAATAGTTAGAAACTTTAACAACTATTATGCACATGGTAAGGTCTCTGCAGTGATTAATTATAACCACTAGATTGGCACTACAAGACAACTAATGGGCTTATTAAAATCACTGATATAGTATTTTTCAGTCCTTTCTTCTTCAAGATTGGCATTTAGACATGATAAATTCATTATCATTGCATGTATGATCATATTTTAAATGTTTACCACTGTATTCATACAGACATATCAGTTTTTTACAATTATGCCAATTATGGTTTGATGTTATAAAACTGAAAATTTCATTTAAACTCCATTTAAAATCTAAAAGAGAAGACTTGCAATAAGAGTTTTGTTGTTGTTCAGAAATCTAAATGTGCAACAAAATGTGTCTGTCTCTAATCATCTTAATGAGCTTTAATATAAGTTTAACCATTTAATTTCTGTGTATGTGTGTGTTTGTGAGTGTGTTCTCCATTGTGGATGTGTTTTGGTGTTAGTCATACATTTTGGTTTGGACTACACACTAAAACCATAAAATCTTAAAAGTCTTTATATGCTTGAACCCCGATAATTGTCGCTTGCGGCTATATTTATTATTATTATTTTTCTGCCGTAAAACTGATCGTGCAGAAAAAACCGTAAGTCGTAGAGACTTCAAATTTGGCCAGATGGTAGAGCTCAATTTGGGGAGAACCTATCAAAGTATCAGCCCAATCGGCCCATAGGTGGCGCTACAGCGCAAAAAACTAATTTTTTTGACATTTTGGCCGTAGCTCGTACAATCTTTGTCGTAGACTCAAAATTTTAACATCGTTGCGATCCTTGGGTCAATACGCACAAAAGTGCACTGGCCAGATTTTTCGTACACGTACCGTTTTTCCGCAAAATGGCGTTATATCTCAAACCTACTCTTGCGAACTAGTCCTAGGTTTTTTGCCCTATTGGAACCAAACCAGTGCTGAAATATTCTCTAACATTGAATATCAATAATTATCAAAAAAAAGTTGAAATTTCGATTTTCGCGCAAAATAGCGCGAAAAAACGTGTTATGCTAACGTTAGCCAAATGCTAATTGAGGCTATAACTCTTGAACGGAATGAGATATTTTCGCCAAACTCGGTACGCATATGTAAAAGCTCGATTTTGGGGTAAATAAAAAAAATTGCAGCGTTCGGCCGCTTGTGGCGCTATAATAACGAAAAAAACATAAAAACGGCTATAACTACAATACCGTTTGTCCGATTGACTTGAAAATTGGTGTGCAGCGTCTTTGTCCAAAGTGCCAAGACGATCTATGACGTCATTCGCGTAGCTTAAAAAACATGACCGCCATCGACCAATCAACTTTGAGCACCCATTAGACGAGGTTAACGGAGGCCGATCGAAACGAAACTCACTGGGCATGTTCGACTCATGGTCCTAGAGGTCTGTAAGAATTTTGAAGGAAATCGGCCACTAGTTGGCGCTAACGAGTTTTATGGCTCTGTAATCACGTGTGTTTCACATATCTACACAATATGCATATCATTTGATAGATCTCCTCATGATGCACAACTTGGCCTCAAGAACCATTGCTGTCAATGAAATCGTTCATTAATTATTCACAATTATGTGAAAAACCTACTTTTGCGAACTAGTCCTAGGTTTTTTGCTCAATCTCGATCAAACCACCGCAGTAATATTCTCTGGACTCTCTAGATCAATAATTATCAAAAACTGTTGAACCTTTTGGATTTGGACAGCTTTAACACAGTCATTGAAAATGTTGTTGTTTACCTAGTGTACCCAAAAGTCTGTAAATCCTAAATGACAACTCAAAACATCATGAAATTATGCAAGGTCATGCGTCATATGATTCCAAACAAGCTTGCAAAATTTTGTGCAGATCGGGCAAAAATTGGTGCATATAACAGTTATAAAGGTTAAAACCAGTACATTTCAATGATAAAGTCCCTGTAATTGCCATTACAACCAGTACATGGCAGCAGAGGACCACTCATTGGCTCTTATCTGACACAATCCATTCTGTTCATGGAGCTCTCTTCTAACGAGCTGATGAACAGGTGTGGCCAATAAGGTATGTCTTTCTTATGTAGTGCACTCCAGTCAGTTCATGAGCTCTCATTTAACGAGCTGGTGATCAGAATCAGGTGTGATCAATCAGTAAGGCAGCACAGAGCCATGAAACATTCTCTATTCTCCAACTAGCCCTAGCTTTTAAACTCAAAATGAAATAAAACAATCAGTGCAGTACAATCCTCTAGACTCTCCAGTTGTAAATTCTCAAATAAAACGCTAAATATTTGCATTTGGACAGCTATGACAGGGTCATTTAAAGATGTGGTCTTTATATAGTATACCCAAAAGCCTATAAATCTTAAAAGAAAACCCAAAACTGTGTAAACTGATACATGATTTAATTCTAAACAATCATACAACATTTTATAGAGATTGGGAAAAAATGGCACTATAATAGTTAGAAACTTTAACAACTATTATGCACATGGTAAGGTCTCTGCAGTGATTAATTATAACCACTAGATGGCACTAGAAGACAACTAATGGCTTATTAAAATCACTGATATAGTATTTTTCAGTCCTTTCTTCTTCAAGATTGGCATTTAGACATGATAAATTCATTATCATTGCATGTATGATCATATTTTAAATGTTTACCACTGTATTCATACAGACATATCAGTTTTTTACAATTATGCCAATTATGGTTTGATGTTATAAAACTGAAAATTTCATTTAAACTCCATTTAAAATCTAAAAGAGAAGACTTGCAATAAGAGTTTTGTTGTTGTTTCAGAAATCTAAATGTGCAACAAAATGTGTCTGTCTCTAATCATCTTTAATGAGCTTTAATATAAGTTTAAACCATTTAATTTCTGTGTATGTGTGTGTTTGTGAGTGTGTTCTCTCCATTGTGGGATGTGTTTGGTGGTTAGTCATACATTTTGGTTTGGACTACACACTAAAACCATAAAATCTTAAAAGTCTTTATATGCTTGAACCCCGAATATTGTCGCTGCGCAATATAGGGTCAAGCACGATGCTGAACCCTATTGTAATTTTGGATTTTATAGTATATTATTATTATTATTATTATGATTTTTCTGCCGTAAAACTGATCGTGCAGAAAAAACCGTAAGTCGTAGAGACTTCAAATTTGGCCAGATGGTAGAGCTCAATTTGGGGAGAACCATATCAAGTATCAGCCCAATCGGCCCATAGGTGGCGCTACAGCGCGCAAAAAACTAATTTTTTGACATTTTTGGCCGTAGCTCGTACAATCTTTGTCGTAGACTCAAATTTTAACATCGTTGCGATCCTTGGGTTCAATACGCACAAAAGTGCACTGGCGCAGATTTTTTCGTACGACGTACCGTTTTTTCCGCAAAATGGCGTTATATCTCAAACCTACTCTTGCGAACTAGTCCTAGGTTTTTTGCCCTATTGGAACCAAACCAGTGCTGAAATATTCTCTAGACATTGAATATCAATAATTATCAAAAAAAAGTTGAAATTTCGATTTTCGCGCAAAATACGCGAAAAAACGTGTTATGCTAACGTTAGCCAAATGCTAATTGAGGCTATAACTCTTGAACGGAATGAGATATTTTCGCCAAACTCGGTACGCATATGTAAAAGCTCGATTTTGGGGTAAATAAAAATAAATTGCAGCGTTTCGGCCGCTTGGTGGCGCTATAATAACGAAAAAACATAAAAACGGCTATAACTACAATACCGTTTGTCCGATTGACTTGAAAATTGGTGTGCAGCGTCTTTGTCCAAAGTGCCAAGACGATCTATGACGTCATTCGCGTAGCTTAAAAAACATGACCGCCATCGACCAATCAACTTTGAGCACCCATTAGACGAGGTTAACGGAGGCCGATCGAAACGAAACTCACTGGGCATGTTCGACTCATGGTCCTAGAGGTCTGTAAGAATTTTGAAGGAAATCGCCACTAGTTGGCGCTAACGAGTTTTATGGCTCGGTAATCACGTGGTGTTTCACATATCTACACAATATGCATATCATTTGATAGATCTCCTCATGATGCACAACTTTGCCTCAAGAACCATTGCTGTCAATGAAATCGTTCATTAATTATTCACAATTATGTGAAAAACCTACTTTTGCGAACTATCCTAGGTTTTTTGCTCAATCTCGATCAAACCACCGCAGTAATATTCTCTGGACTCTCTAGATCAATAATTATCAAAAAACTGTTGAACCTTTTGGATTTGGACAGCTTTAACACAGTCATTGAAAATGTTGTTGTTTACCTAGTGTACCCAAAAGTCTGTAAATCCTAAATGACAACTCAAAACATCATGAAATTATGCAAGGTCATGCGTCATATGATTCCAAACAAGCTTGCAAAATGTTTGTGCAGATCGGGCAAAAATTGGTGCTATAACAGTTATAAAGGTTAAAACCAGTACATTTCAATGATAAAGTCCCTGTAATTGCCATTACAACCAGTACATGGCAGCAGAGACCACTCATTGGCTCTTATCTGACACAATCCATTCAGTTCATGAGCTCTCTTCTAACGAGCTGATGAACAGGTGTGGCCAATAAGGTATGTCTTTCTTATGTAGTGCACTCCAGTCAGTTCATGGAGCTCTCATTTAACGAGCTGGTGATCAGAATCAGGTGTGATCAATCAGTAAGGCAGCACAGAGCCATGAAACATTCTCTATTCTCCAACTAGCCCTAGCTTTTAAACTCAAAATGAAATAAAATAATCAGTGCAGTACAATCCTCTAGACTCTCCATGTTGATAAATTCTCAAATAAAACGCTAAATATTTGCATTTGGACAGCTATGACAGGGTCATTTAAAGATGTGGTCTTTATATAGTATACCCAAAAGCCTATAAATCTTAAAAGAAAACCCAAAACTGTGTAAACTGATACATGATTTAATTCTAAACAATCATACAACATTTTATAGAGATTGGGGAAAAAATGGCACTATAATAGTTAGAAACTTTAACAACTATTATGCACATGGTAAGGTCTCTGCAGTGATTAATTATAACCACTAGATGGCACTAGAAGACAACTAATGGGCTTATTAAAATCACTGATATAGTATTTTTCAGTCCTTTCTTCTTCAAGATTGGCATTTAGACATGATAAATTCATTATCATTGCATGTATGATCATATTTTAAATGTTTTACCACTGTATTCATACAGACATATCAGTTTTTTACAATTATGCCAATTATGGTTTGATGTTATAAAACTGAAAATTTCATTTAAACTCCATTTAAAATCTAAAAGAGAAGACTTGCAATAAGAGTTTTGTTGTTGTTTCAGAAATCTAAATGTGCAACAAAATGTGTCTGTCTCTAATCATCTTTAATGAGCTTTAATATAAGTTTAACCATTTAATTTCTGTGTATGTGTGTGTTTGTGAGTGTGTTCTCCATGTGGATGTGTTTTTGGTGTTAGTCCATACATTTTGGTTTGGACTACACACTAAAACCATAAAATCTTAAAAGTCTTTATATGCTTGAACCCCGATACCCGATATTTAGGTCGCCTTGCGCCTAGTATTGTATTTTATTATTATTTATTATTATTATATTTTTCTGCCGTAAAACTGATCGTGCAGAAAAAACCGTAAGTCGTAGAGACTTCAAATTTGGCCAGATGGTAGAGCTCAATTTGGGAGAACCTATCAAAGTATCAGCCCAATCGGCCCATAGGTGGCGCTACAGCGCAAAAAACTAATTTTTTTGACATTTTTGGCCGTAGCTCGTACAATCTTTGTCGTAGACCTCAAAATTTTAAACATCGTTGCGATCCTTGGGTCAAGACGCACAAAAGTGCACTGGCGCAGATTTTTCGTACGACGTACCGTTTTTTCCGCAAAATGGCGTTATATCTCAAACCTACTCTTGCGAACTAGTCCTAGGTTTTTTGCCCTATTGGAACCAAACCAGTGCTGAAATATTCTCTAGACATTGAATATCAATAATTATCAAAAAAAAAGTTGAAATTTCGATTTTCGCCGCAAAATAGCGCGAAAAAAACGTGTTATGCTAAACGTTAGCCAAATGCTAATTGAGGCTATAACTCTTGAACGGAATGAGATATTTTCGCCAAACTCGGTACGCATATGTAAAAGCTCGATTTTGGGGTAAATAAAAAAAATTGCAGCGTTCGGCCCGCTTGGTGGCGCTATAATAACGAAAAAACATAAAAACGGCTATAACTACAATACCGTTTGTCCGATTGACTTGAAAATTGGTATGCAGCGTCTTTGTCCAAAGTGCCAAGACGATCTATGACGTCATTCGCGTAGCTTAAAAAACATGACCGCCATCGACCAATCAACTTTGAGCACCCATTAGACGAGGTTAACGGAGGCCGATCGGAAACGAAACTCACTGGGCATGTTCGACTCATGGTCCTAGAGGTCTGTAAGAATTTTGAAGGAAATCGCCACTAGTTGGCGCTAACGAGTTTTATGGCTCTGTAATCACGTGGTGTTTCACATATCTACACAATATGCATATCATTTGATAGATCTCCTCATGATGCACAACTTTGCCTCAAGAACCATTGCTGTCAATCAAATCGTTCATTAATTATTCACAATTATGTAAAAACCTACTTTTGCGAACTAGTCCTAGGTTTTTTGCTCAATCTCGATCAAACCACCGCAGTAATATTCTCTGGACTCTCTAGATCAATAATTATCAAAAAAACTGTTGAACCTTTTGGATTTGGACAGCTTTAACACAGTCATTGAAAATGTTGTTGTTTACCTAGTGTACCCAAAAGTCTGTAAATCCTAAATGACAACTCAAAACGTCATGAAATTATGCAAGGTCATGCGTCATATGATTCCAAACAAGCTTGCAAAATTTTGTGCAGATCGGGCAAAAATTGGTGCTATAACAGTTATAAAGGTTAAAACCAGTACATTTCAATGATAAAGTCCCTGTAATTGCCATAATACAACCAGTACATGGCAGCAGAGGACCACTCATTGGCTCTTATCTGACACAATCCATTCAGTTCATGGAGCTCTCTTCTAACGAGCTGATGAACAGGTGTGGCCAATAAGGTATGTCTTTCTTATGTAGTGCACTCCAGTCAGTTCATGGAGCTCTCATTTAACGAGCTGGTGATCAGAATCAGGTGTGATCAATAAGTAAGGCAGCACAGAGCCATGAAACATTCCTCTATTCTCCAACTAGCCCTAGCTTTTAAACTCAAAATGAAATAAAACAATCAGTGCAGTACAATCCTCTAGACTCTCCAGGTTGAAATTCTCAAATAAAACGCTAAATATTTGCATTTGGACAGCTATGACAGGTGTCATTTAAAGATGTGGTCTTTATATAGTATACCCAAAAGCCTATAAATCTTAAAAGAAAACCCAAAACTCTGTATAACTGATACATGATTTAATTCTAAACAATCATACAACATTTTATGGAGATTGGGGAAAAAATGGCACTATAATAGTTAGAAACTTTAACAACTATTATGCCCATGGTAAGGTCTCTGCAGTGATTACTTATAACCACTAGATGGCACTAGAAGACAACTAATGGGCTTATTAAAATCACTGATATAGTATTATTCAGTCCTTTCTTCTTCAAGATTGGCATTTAGACATGATAAATCATTATCATTGCATGTATGATCATATTTTAAATGTTTACCACTGTATTCATACAGACATATCAGTTTTTTTACAATTATGCCAATTATGGTTTGGATGTTTATAAAACTGAAAATTTCATTTAAACTCCATTTAAAATCTAAAAGAGAAGACTTGCAATAAGAGTTTGTTGTTTCTGAAATCTAAATGTGCAACAAAATGTGTCTGTCTCTAATCATCTTTAATGAGCTTTAATATAAGTTTAAACCATTTAATTTCTGTGTATGTGTGTGTTTGTGAGTGTGTTTCTCCATTGTGGATGTGTTTTGGTGGTTAGTCATATATTTTGGTTTGGACTACACACTAAAACCATAAAATCTTAAAAGGCTTTATATGCTTGAACCCCGATAATTGTCGCTTGCGGCTATATTTAGGTTCAGCACGGTGCAAACCCTATTGTATTGAGGTTATTATTTTTACTTGCTGACCTTATGTAGTTTATTATTAATTAGTTATATTATTATTCTCCGTAAAACTGATCGTGCAGAAAAAACCGTAAGTCGTAGAGACTTCAAATTTGGCCAGATGGTAGAGCTCAATTTGGGGAGAACCTATCAAAGTATCACCCAATCGGCCCATAGGTGGCGCTACACAGCGCAAAAAACTAATTTTTTTTGACATTTTTGGCCGTAGCTCGTACAATCTTTGTCGTAGACTCAAAAATTTTAACATCGTTGCGATCCTTGGGTCAAGACGCACAAAAGTGCACTGGCGCAGATTTTTCGTACGACGTACCGTTTTTTTCCGCAAAATGGCGTTATATCTCAAACCTACTCTTGCGAACTAGTCCTAGGTTTTTTTGCCCGATTGGAACCAAACCAGTACTGAAATATTCTCTAGACATTGAATATCAATAATTATCAAAAAAAAGTTGAAACTTCGATTTTCGCGCAAAATAGCGCGAAAAAACGTGTTATGCTAACGTTAGCCAAATGCTAATTGAGGCTATAACTCTTGAACGGAATGAGATATTTTCGCCAAACTCGGTACGCATCTGTAAAAGCTCGATTTTGGGGTAAATAAAAAAAATTGCAGCGTTCGGCCGCTTGGTGGCGCTATAATAACGAAAAAACATAAAAAACGGCTATAACTACAATACCGTTTGTCCGATTGACTTGAAAATTGGTATGCAGCGTCTTTGTCCAATGTGCCAAGTCGATCTATGACGTCATTCGCGTAGCTTAAAAAACATGACCGCCATCGACCAATCAACTTTGAGCACCCATTAGACGAGGTTAACGGAGGCCGATCGGAACGAAACTCAATGGGCATGTTCGACTCATGGTCCTAGAGGTCTGTAAGAATTTTGAAGGAAATCGGCCACTAGTTGGCGCTAACGAGTTTTATGGCTCTGTAATCACGTGGCGTTTCACATATCTACACAATAAGCATATCATTTGATAGATCTCCTCATGATGAACAACTTTGCCTCAAGAACCATTGCTGTCAATCAAATCGTTCATTAATTATTCACAATTATGTTAAAAACCTACTTTTGCGAACTAGTCCTAGGTTTTTTGCTCAATCTCGATCAAACCACGGCAGTAATATTCTCTGGACTCTCTAGATCAATAATTATCAAAAAAACTGTTGAACCTTTTGGATTTGGACAGCTTTAACACAGTCATTGAAAATGTTGTTGTTTACCTAGTGTACCCAAAAGTCTGTAAATCCTAAATGACAACTTAAAACGTCATGAAATTATGCAAGGTCATGCGTCATATGATTCCAAACAAGCTTGCAAAATTTTGTGCAGATCGGGCAAAAATTGGTGCTATAACAGTTATAAAGGTTAAAACCAGTACATTTCAATGATAAAGTCCCTGTAATTGCCATTACAACCAGTACATGGCAGCAGAGACCACTCATTGGCTCTTATCTGACACAATCCATTCAGTTCATG